>ML840364.1:98108-111937 GCA_009831015.1 Picea engelmannii | reverse complement strand
AATCCTTTAATTACAATTATCTACTTCAACAATTTTTATTTAGACAACTGTGGTTTAGTTACGTAATTATGAATATTCATATATACACATTTTCTTTTTAGAAGGGAAAAACAATAAATTCCACCATCAGACAAATCTCCATAGTTTTTCAGTTGTTTCTACTCATCCTTCCTCCCTATCTTACTTCCATCTTCATTCCTATCCTTCCTCTGTTGAACTATCTTGGAGCGTCAACTATATTGACCTAACTCCAAATAGAACCCTTAAGTAGAAGTGTCACTATCTCGACCAAGCTTCCCCAGCAGGCAACTGACAGTCATCATCACACGTCTAGGGGAGCGTGAGCTAACATCGTCCTCCCATGACTTCAGGTTTTGGAGGATACATGGTGGGAAATGCCTCCACCTCTCCTAATCATAACTAGGGTCCACAACCTACAATGGAACATACAGTGGCACCATGTTGCTGGGAGTTTTGTCATCGTTTATTCGGTTTAGGGCAGTCTCATCACCTGAAATCCTGCATTGGTCCACATATCATACCAATGCATCCAAACCAATATAATTTCACATAAAAGTATTCATACCATATTGTTTCTAGGCCAGTGGTCATGCCATCCACTTTCATCATTATTATTCCTTGGCTATTTCATAGCCCATAACCTGCAGATTAGTCTGTAACACAAACTCGTACATTTCTATGCATTATCATCATGTAATTGCATACAATCATCATTTCAATTCGGTATCCGTGTACCAACAACTTAACATCAAAGTTTTCAAGTTAAAAATAGATCTCATAATATCCCATAATTCAATTTCGACACGCATTCATAAAATTATCATTTACCAAATAGACTGCATCAAATCCAACATCATTCTAATAGAATTTAAACATTCATAAAATTTACATTCTCACAATATGTCGCATCATATACATCATCATCAATAAAATTCAAACATTCATAAAATTTACATTCGCATAGTAGATCGCATTATATCCATCATCATCAATAACATATAACATTCACAAAGGTTCATATGTCTTAAAAGTTTAAGTGTATCATTCAATAGTTTCATTGTGAATATAAAATAAAAGTGTAGGCCTCAGGTAATCCTGGTTGTCTAAGTCAAAAGGTGGTGTTACATACACCCCACCTCCGAGAAACATATTCTCAAAGTGGTCAAAAAAGTGAGGGATAGTCGCATCGTAGTGTCTCGACGTCTTCCCAAGTAGCAGATCCTGGACTATACTTGTCCCACTAGACCTTAACTTGGTCTACTAGACGGTTCCTGAGCTGTCAGACTCTACAGTCCAATATGCGTAACAGTTCTACCGTGAGGGTTCCCACGTCCGATACTTGCAATTCCTTCCAATTTAGTTTATGTGATTCATCAACAACATAATGACATAAAACAGATACATGAAAAACATTATGAGTTTTATGCAAGTGGGGTGGAAGTACGAGACGATAAGAAATGGGTCCAATTTTATCTTGGATTTTGAATGGTCCTATAAATCGAGGTGAAAACTTTGTCCCCTTCCTGAACCGTATGGTACTCTTATTAGGCCTCATACAAATGAAAACCTGGTCTCCCACTTCATAACTTCGGTCGGTCCTGTGTGCACCCACATAACGTTTCTGCCTATCCTGTGCTTCCTTTAGTCTCAGTCTAATCTGAATCACCTGTTCCTCCATCTCTTGAATCAATTCTGGCCCAGTTGTTACTCAATCTTCTAATCTATCCCAACTCAATGGTGTTCTACATGGTCTTCCATACAGAGCTTCGTAGGGTGGCATTCCGATGGAGCTATGAAAATTGTTATTGTAGGCAAACTCTACCAAAGGTAGGTACTTCTCCCACTAGTTTTGATTATCCGTGACATACATCCTGAGCATGTCTTCCATGACTTTATTTACTCTCTCGTTTTTCCCATCTATTTCAGGATGATAAGTTGTGCTTAAGTTCAACTGAGTCCCCAATGTTGACTGCAAACATGTCCAAAACCTAGAAGTGAATCTAGAGTCCCTATCTGAAAAGATCTTCTTAGGTATCCCATGCAAACGGATAACCGCGCTTAGAAACACACATGCCACATCAGTGACATTGTAAGTATCTCTAACCGGAATAAAATGAGCACTCTTGGTTAAATTATCAACTATCACAATAATGGCATTGTGTCTATGAGATGTGAGTGGAAACCCCACAACAAAATCGATAGAGATAACTTCCCATTTGGACATAGTAACATCATGTGGTTGTAGGAGTCCTTTCGGGTGATGGTGGTTGACTTTCACTTGTTGACAGTCTAGGCATTTGGTGACGAAATGGACTACATCGTGCTTTATGCCTACCCAGAAGAAGAGCTTCCTCATGTCTGCGTACATCTTCTTCACACCCGGTGAACACAATAAAGTGCTCTATGGGATTCCTTCAGTATGATGCTTCGAATATACCCATTTTCAGGGATGTACATCCTTCCTCGATATCTCAATAGTCTGTCTGCATCCAGACTATATCCTTCATACTTTGGATCTAACTGCCTCCCACTCTGGAGGTATGAATTAACTCTTATATACCAACTGTCTCCTTGGAGTTGCGTCAACACACGTTCCCTCAGATTGACTTTTAAGGGTATCAAGGAGAAGACACGTGGTCTCCTGCTCAAGGCATCTGCGACCACATTTTCCTTTCCCTTGATGTATGAAATACCAAAATCATACTCACTCATAAACTCACTCCATTGCCTTTGCCTGGCATTCAGATCCCTTTGAGTGAAGAGATGTTTTAAACTTTGATGGTCTGTTTTGAGCTCAAAGTTTCGCCCCACAAGATAGTGCCTCCAAATTTTCAGAGCTAGCATTACAACTATAAACTCTAAAACATGAGTCGCATATAACTCTTCATGTTTCTTCAACTTCCTTGACACATAAGCTATCACTCCTCCATCCTGCATTAGCACGGCCCCCAACCCTTGCTTTGAGGCATCCGTGCAGACTGTGAAGTCCTTTTCCATATCTGACACTCATAGAATTGGCGCATTAGTTAGTAACCTCTTAAGCTCAATGAATGCACTATCACATTCTTCTGTCCATTCATGCCTGACCCCCCTTGCACTGCAAAGTGGTGATGGGTTTCACTATTTTTGAGAATCCTTCCACAAATCTCCGATAATAAATTGCTAGCCCCATGAAGCTTCTCACCTCATGGGCATTTTTCGGCACTAGCCACTCCATAATGGCATTTACCTTTTCTGGGTCCACAGAGATTCCTTCACCGGAAATGATATGACCTAAACAGTGGATCTCTTTCTGAAAGAAGGAACACTTCAACAACTTCCCATACAATTTGTTCTCTCTAAGGCAGGACAACACCACTCATATGTGTTCCTCATGTTCTCTTTCGTTCTTGGAATAGATGAGGATGTCATCTAGAAAGACTTGTACAAAATGGTATAAGTACTTCTGGAATACGTTGTTCATGAGGCTCATGAATACTGGTGGCACATTGGTCAATCCGAAAGGTACTACGACAAACTCGTAATTTCCAAACCGAGTTCGAAAGGCAGTTTTTGGGATATCGCCTTCTTTAATCCTTAACTGATGATACTCGGATCGCAAATCGATCTTTGAGAATACCGCTGCTCCTTTCATCTGATCGAAGAGGTCATCTATTTGCGGCATTGGGTACCTATTTTTCACTGTAGCACGGTTCAAGTCCATGTAGTCTATACACAGTCGTAAGGATCCATCCTTATTCTTTACAAAAATTACTGGTGCACCCCAAGGTGAAACACTGGGCCTTATTAGCCCTAAGTCCAGTAACTCTTTCAACTGCATTTGCAATTCACAAAGTTCTGACACTGTCATCTGATACGGAGTCTTGGAAATTGGTTCTGCACCAATTTTTAGCTCAATAGTAAAATCAATCTCCCTCTCAAGAGGTAACCCTCGTAACGCGTTCAGAAAAACATCCTTAAATTCTGACAATACCGGGTACTTATCTAATGAGGGTCCCTTCCTTTCATTCACTGCTTCCACTACATATAGTCGACACCCTTGCCTCAAGCATCGCTTAACCTTCATAGTTGAGATAAAGCGTAATGATACCTTTTTCCATACACCCTGTATCTCCACTGGCCTTCCTTCGTCGTCTAAGCAGAGCACCCTTTTTGCGAAACAATCTACCAAAGCTCGATGAGCTTCTAACCAATCCATTCCAATGGTTAGGTCATACGCCCTGAGAGCAGTGACGTATACCTTCAAACCGGTAGTACACACTCCCAGGTCTACTGTACAATTATCAACACTAGGTCCTACCGCTTGTTTTTCCCCCGAAGCCATCTCGACTTGTTTAAAGTCATCGTGCTCGTAGGCTGCCAACCCACTCTTTTCTAACGTAGATGGTGAAATGAAACTATCTGTCGCACCAGAATCAAATTAAATCTTAACATTGATATGATTCAGCGTACCTAATGACTCCACCACCATGGATTGATGTTCGACCTGGCGATTATTAACCATTGCGTAAATCTGGTGGCTGCTACTTGCTCTTCCCATCGAAGCCTTTCCTTCTCTATATACAAATCCTGATTGTAACTCTGGGAAGTCACACTGGTAATGGGGTCCTCCACATCCCCAATAGGTAACACAAGATTGAATTATCTCACTTCTCTATGACTATCTCTTAAACGAGTTCCTTCCCCTGGAACCCCTGCCCCTACTAGTTGTTCCCTGAGATGGTCGTGGACCTGCCTGTGTCATTGGTGATGAACAAGATGTTGCACTCACTACCATTGAAATCCTTGTGGCTACTATCCTTGGTGCGAATCTGTTACCATATGGAGTTGGCCTTGATCTCCTTCCCATGGAAAATGTCCTAGGGGCCTTCCCCACGAATCCAAGACGATGCAGAAAGGTCAGTCTCGTACCTCTTATTAAGTTCATGTGTTCCCCTCCATAATGCTCATTTTTCACAGCTTCCACTACTACAGACGATTTCCACATCTGCACCATAGCTCTTATCTTAGGGTTCAATCCATAGACGAAGCGCTCTGCTTGTCGTTGGTCATTATCCATGTACAAAACATATTTGACCAATTCCATAAATCTGATCTCATATTCTTCTACGGTCCTATTTCCCTGTACTAGTGCATGAAACGCTCCTACCTGTTGTTCCTCATAGTAATTTGGTAGATATTTTCTTCAGAACCTCTCCTCGAAAAGTTCCCAGGATACGGTGTCCAGGGTAAGATGCATTTGTCTTTCCAGGTTGCCCCACTAGTTCAAGGCATTGTCTCGTAACTAAATAATCTATATCTTCACCTTTGAGTTAGACGAATAGTCCCTTAAGACAAAACACCTTGTCAAGCTTTCCAACCATGCTTCCGCGTGTTCACCAGCGTGACCCCTGGCAAACTCCGAAAGTTTGATCTTCTGCAATTCTCAAGTGATGTCTTCGGGTGGAGGTCCTCCCCCTGAATTCCTTGACGCTTCTGGATTACCCATTCCATATGGTGGGGGTTCCACTTTGATCCCTGCTAGTTGTCGCCCCTTTAAAGTCTCATTTATGGCCTCCAACGAGCGCAGTATGAGAGCTAGTTTAGGCGATGGTGGCGATGGTGTTGGCAGTGTTGGCGGTGCCTGCGACGATGCTCCCCTGCCTCAATTCCCTCAAGTCCTAACCATCCTGTATGATTTAACCTGCATCAACCAAAGTTGTAAGGGTGAGTTCAAGGACGCTTCAGATTTGCTCAACTTAACTAGAAAATAGGGTTAGGCGTAAGTTTCTTTTTACTTGTCTGTAAATAGACGCTACTCTCTTTAGGGGAGGTGGCTAGGTTAGGGATAAAGAATCTAAGATTGATTTCTTCACCTAAGAAAACTATTGACTCCTTCACCTGGTAGCTATGCTAGCTTGAACCATACTCGTTGATTCTCTAACTTACCTGCCTAGTGCACACGAGGCCCGCCCCCCGCTTGTCTTGGTCTAAGTCTTTATACTTTGCGTTTACAATTAATTAAGGTGACTTCCAACCTAATGTCGATGAAATGATTCTAAGGCTATCCTTCGATTCTTGACTCATGGGATTTCCTTGGTGCATTGTACATATGCGTTGAATTGTGTGTCTTGGTGGCTGCAGGTGCGAGTCTTGAGGATTGTAGGGTGGTTTTCAGGCATTGGAGCTTAGCGCTTGTGTGTCATGGTTATGTATTGTTTCTGCACTTGTGGTCGCAAGATGTAGTGAGCCTGAGGTGATGCACCGAAGCTTAGTGTTGGGATTTGACTGGTAGAATGGAATGGAGGGACTTGGTGCTTGGCTTGGTGGTTGAGGGCTCAGAAATCAGTGTTTGGTTAACATGGCTAATTGGAGATTATACTTTGGGATAGTATTTTATCACTATTAATTTATTTATGTATAATAATTTATTTTACAACGACTCATGAGGGGCGCGTTGGTGTTAGTGCTTTTCTTAAGGAACTTTGCTTGGTGGGTGGTCTTGGTTCAAAACCCATGGACCCTCTAACATTTTAATTAACTTTAATGTAGATTAACTTTACACTAAATAAAAAAGTTAATTTAATTAAAAAAATAAAATAAAATAAAATTTGAAGATTATTTAATTAACTTAAAATTATTTTTACATTAAATTAAAGACAGTTAATTAAAACAATTAATTGAATTAGTCAAAATAGTTAATTGTTTTAAAAATAATTAACTATACTTTATACTAAAATAAAAAAAAATTAAACGAATACACACAAAAAATATAAATATATATATAAATTTTAATAATAAAAGAAAAATTCAAAATAATTTAAAAACAAGTGCGGGCACGCATGGATTTCACGTGCCCGCCTTGCTTCTTCCAACGCCCCCCCTATCTAAACTCTAACCTTTATCGTCGTAACCCTAATTTTTCTTTTCCCCATCGTTTCTTCTTGCGAGGTTTCTGGTTATGCGGTCGGCCGCCATGGCCTTCTCTCATGGCTTCTCCTCCTCGTTTGTCAAGTGTTTGGTTTCTGGCATTGGTCGTTGGCTTGTATATTATGGCTTTGGTAACTAACATGTGTGTTGTGTTTTTGAACCTATTCATATTTGTTTTCCTTTTGATCAAAGCTACGAATAGTATTGAAAATGGTTGATTCAAAAAATATTTGCATGAAGGGTTAGCGCCATTTTTTTTTTGTTGTTTTATTAATGAAAGGCGTAGAGGTTTCAATTGTGAATTGAGGACAATGGTTGACATTTCATCTGGTTGGGGTGTGGTGAAGGGATAGTTCTCATTGTTGTCTAGTTCTTGTAGTTGTTGCAAGTGTTGACGCAGAAGGCCTGCATGAATTTCCTTAAGGCGGGCCTCTGCTTTATAGATCTGAAGCCGTTTCAACACTGCCTCCCAATATTCTACAACTTTTGCAGTCCCAAAAAGCATTTGAGATTCAATTTGACACTGTAATTCATATAGCTCATTGTAGGTTTTACCTTGCAGCAAACTCCTGACTTCTTCATCAATGCTAGCATGTAAGCCTCTCTCTTTTGCAAGAAGCTCTGTGGGTGGCTTCTCTCCACGCACCCGAGCTCGGTCAAGCGCATCCCTTTTATGAGCCTCTGCTATCTCCCAGTCACAGAAAACAATTAAAGCCTCTGCCTGCTGCTTTGGTTGGCGGCTGGCTTTTGTATGTTTTTCCTTTTTCCTTTTTTCTTTGTTTATGTTTATTAATAATAAAGAAAATTTTGTAGTGCGCTGGCATTAATCAGACACGTAGTGCAATGACTAGCTCCCTCGTAGGCTCCTCCTCATGGCTTCGCGTGGGCTTTGGGCGCTGGGTTCTGTGTCGGTGATGGCGTGTTTGTATGGTGTGCAGTGAACCCCTTTCAGGCCTTCAAGTGATCTCCTCTTCCATGTGATTTTGGCACTCTGTGTTGTGTTGGGTGCTTAGATTGATAGATCGCGTGTTGGTCTCTGGTATGGCGGTGTCTCTTGGACGTTTGGTTGTTAGGTTGGCCTGATATTGGCTTGATGAAGCAAGAGGAGTACACTTTTCACCTACAGATAGTGTTGTTCTGTGTTGAGATCAGGTAGATGCTAAATACCAAATTGTTGACGGGCGAAATTGACCGTCCGTCAACTGAGAGAGTGGAACCGGTCCAGGGTTGTCTAAATAACCCAAGCCGTTTGGAATGAACCACCCTGACGAGTTTAACGGCTTCATTGGGTGCTCTAAGGTCTTTAGAAAAACAAAGAGAAAACTAATCTAAACTAACTAATCTAACTAAGACAAATAAAACAAACTAAACTAACTAAAACTAATAAAACAAACTAAAGCTAAATAAAACTACTCTAACTATTCTATATACAAACTATTAATTACACTAACTCTAATAATTAGTTGTCTAACTACTTGTTATATTATAACTTATTCACAAATATACAATATATACAACTGTTAGATTTGAATGAAACTTGTAAAAATCATTTGATTCCTGCCTTAAGACAACGAGATATGTTTTTGTTGATTTTTTATAAATAAGAAATAACATTTACTGAAATTAAACAATCTAATATATTAAACATATAAATGAAAAATTGACCTGGAAGCGCTCCAAGTTTGCCCTGTGTATGATGACTTCGAAGCTGGTCGGAGGAAGTAAACTCGCACCAGATTGATCCCAAAAGCTTCTCGTAAACGATCGACAGTGCTGCTCTTTGTGTTGGTTTACAGGACAAACATGACATAAAAAATCATAACAATTTTATGATTTATAAATCTCTGCAATAAGGGAAACCTGTTATGTAAAAACTTATATTTGATAATTCAATCAATGAAGAAGATAAACCTGTCATTCACAAACTGAATTAAACAATTGTTATTTCCTTTATATGCTTGGAAGAAACCAGATATGGATTACAATGATTAAATTATATCATTTGCACATGATTGAGATAGCTAAAGTAGTCGTTAACCATATACAAATTGATATACATAACATGAAACAAAATGTTGATATAATGAGAAGCTAAAGCTGTGCCAAAACACCAAATTCTGCTTCAGTCTATATTAAAATTCCATATCCTTGTTCTCCCTTCAATGAGGATGATCATTATTACAAAAATGATAAGTATTTATAAGTCTCTTCACAAGGAAAAACCTCCTTGTGGATAATATCAAATTGTTTTACATAATCTGGGAGATATCCCAAAATCACCTAAACTAGGAAATCAAAATGCAAGTGAAATCTTTGACATATCCCCTAACTGCTCATAAACTCAATTGCAATTTCGAATCTACCTGCAATAGAACACAAATATCAAATTAGAAAGATATTTCAGTAACAAAATAATAAAAAATTGATCCTACAGACTTAGCTACATAATCATCTGATTCTGTAGCTAGTCTAAAATAACATACAAGACCAGATAGAAATCAAATGAAATCTTTTCTAAAGAATCAAATCCAATTTAATTTAATTTTAATAAATATCCAAAACGAATCACTATGATTCCAATGAGTTTATCATTCAAATTAACAAAATCGAAAAGTGATTCAGTCAAAACAGGGATAAGACTGCTCTGTTTTTCTTTTACCATAAAATATGGTCAAACCACAACAGGACTGTTCCATATTAATGAAATCATATGGGATAAGATACAATGTAATCTAACACAATCATAATCGATTTGTTACGTCTGTAACAATATGCATAAGATTGATGTCATTTAATTGAATGCAAAGAATAGAAATGCTCTGTTTCAATCATAATCATAAGTCGAGTAAATGAGATCACATGTATCAGGATCATAATCGTTCTTCAACAAATCAAATCTATCTATTATGAAACTATTTTGATACTCAATCGAACACAAAACAAATCGAAAACCTTTTACTATACCTGTGAATCAAACTAGATTATTATGACAACCTTAAGCAAGCGATTTAGGTTAAAAACGAATTCAAACGATAACCATCAGATAACCAAAATCGTGACAAGATTAATCAAGAACGGTTTGAAAGGGATTTTGATTTGAAAAATAAGCAAACAGGATTGATTAATTTGGAATCAATTAAATATAGAACAACATCGTAACAATCAAACTCAATCAACCCGTTTATCAACTATAGCACACAGATCACAATTAAACCAAATCTGAGCATGATTGTGTTTCAAACTAAATATGAAAAAATTCCTTTACAAACCGATTCATTAGAAGGCAAATAATCAAACGAATTCTCACGAAGATTTACTCAAATACAATCAAAATATATTGACTTCTATACTGGGCATAATCAAATCGTAAACCGAATTAAAATGTGTTTCTATTCAAAGCCAGTCCATATATAGAATGCATGCAATGTAACTGAGCAAATCAATGCTGAAAACAGAGCTATGAGTTTATCAGATAAACAGGTGATAGGCATACCAGTGAGCCTGCTCGACAGGTGGGAGGGAGTTCTGAAGAAAAGATCTGAGGAAATGCATACAGACTCAGAACGCATATTCTAGCCACTGAAAAATTGACCTGTAAAAAGAGAGCTAGATCTCTGTAGTAGCTTACTTTCTGAAGAAATCGCTCGCTTTCAGGGTAAAGGGGCTAAAAAAGGTTCTGGTTTTTCAACGGCTTGAGCTAATTCGAATCCGTTTTCCCGGAATCGCTCACGCAAAAATGTGACTCTAGGGAAATTACAGGGCAGTTTTCTCTGGCAAAAATGAAACCACAACCGACTCTGAAAACCATGAAAGTTCAATTCACCCTTAAGGAGCCATGAGATAACACACAGTGAGCTAGGCTAAGGGACAAGGGTTTGAACAGATTAGGCTCAGAGATTTTCCCAAAAATTAACAGAGGTAACCCTGGTAAGGAGGCAAGCATTAATGCAAAGTGTGCGAGGGTGGTAGAGTTGTTTACCGCCATGTAGAGCAATAGTGGTCGTAGTACAACCGCCGATATGGCTATTCAAATCATAATGATGGATTATCTATTAATTCATGTGTACAACTAATCAAAATCCAACCAATACACGCCAACACTATCATAGTGTTCAAAACATTCATCGTATAGGTTAACACCAAAATTATATATGCACCCATGTATCAATCAACATTCAACCAAAGTGCCAAACCGAATTCATATAGTCGACAAGCCTAAGTTTATGAAAATTATCATAAGGATTATATCACATGTATATAAAATTTTTAATCAAAGCCTTATGTATTTTCAAAGATTTAATGATCGGGCAATTCATATAAAGTTCAAATCCCAAGATTAATGTATTGCAAACTCAATGAAACTCAATCCCATAGTCAATATAAGAATGACCAATGAATACAGTTCGAAAGTTCTTTCATCTACACAATGATAAACAAAGGTAAGCGTAGTAAGCACATTGATAAAAAGATCATGACAGTTCAGATAGTGATCAAAATGTGACTTCAAACAGAGAATTTTTCACGCATACAGTCGTGAAAACTTTACGAAGACAAATGTGCAAAAGTCTCAAGAAATGAAATTTTTCGTCTATTTGAAAAACGCGACGAAAACTTGAAGTTCGCAAGACATAGGTGTAGGCAGTTTATAGGGCAATAGAAAAAATTTTATTGGCTGCAAACAATGGCGACACACTGGTAGAAGCAGTTATCTCTGTCAAAAGAAATAAATTCAGATTAGGACAGCAAAGAAAATTTCAACTTAAAAACAACAACCAGAAAATTGTACAAACATCATCATTCACCATCTTTTCCAGCGATGTCTTAAAAGATGAAAACTAATAATAGTCTTAAGATCAACAAGTCACGATATTAATGATAAAATCTTCAATACTGTTGGCATGGCCACTGCTGCCAGTAGGCGTCCATAGCCTCGACAGGGTTCCCATTTAACCCACTCTGACATCTGTATCCTGTCAAGAAGTTCTAGATCAGAATAAAGGACATTAAAGAGGTTTCTCATAATTTTTTACACAGATTTTCATATACCTGACATTGCTTCGCTACCAGCAGGCCTGTTCAGTACCCCGACGAAGTTGTCTTGGCGCCATGCATGCATTTACCCGCTGCTAGCGGACCTGTTCAACATCCCAGCGGGTTTACAAACACTTCCCACAACTCTTATTAATATTTTTCTTTTTTTTTCTTTTGCAGATATATAGCCGAGCGGGGTGACACTAAAAATCTTGATATTTTAACATATTTTTCAGACCTCATTAGAATTTTTTAACACCATCCTTTATTCAGTTCCAAATATGTTTTATAAAAACAACTTCCTATGACAGGGAGACATCTTTTTTGAGTCATTCCTTTACGGAAAAGGGATAGCGTAAAAAGATAATAGATGATCATGACAAACTTTTCTCAGAGATTGAAATTAGTAAACTTCTTTCAACACCAAAATTTTCCAACACAGATATAAGTTCATCAACATATCATTGATGTTTGTACAAACTTTCAGAAGTTATTTCAGCGAAGAAATTTTTCTATCGTCTTTGCCTGGATGGCTCAGTGCACAGGTAGGTGTATTTCCAAAAGTAAAAACTGGTAGGCATAAGGGACAAATCCAAACACACCAGCGAAGAAAAAATTGGAAAGCAAAGAAATCCAAACAACAAAAACAAAAAAAACAAATATACACAGAAAGTGCATCTAAAAACCTCATGCAACAAATCCCTCGAGAAAACGAAAGGAAGAAATGGAAAATCCTATTGATGAGAAAGCAGTCCTACTCATGGTACCTTGGGTCAGGGTTGATTCAGATTCATTTATCTCTTTACTTTTCATTTAAGATTTTCATGAAAATACTGTTTTTTTTGAAAATAAATGTTCAACTAAGAGTAAAGAGAAAAAGGATCAAGGGGACTTCCCTGACAACAACCATATTATGGTTCTCGTGGTGCGCCCACTTGCGTTCATGACTGCATTATTAAAAGAGAAATAGTGAGAAATCAAACTGAAAGAAAACCTATTCCTATCCTACCCTAACTATTAAATAAACCAGAATACTACGTGAAGTCATGTTTCCAATGTAGTCATCGGAGTAACTCTAATCCTGCAATGAAAACAAGATCAAGCGTTACTAATAAGAATGGTAATATATCAACAAATGATAGAAACATATCACACTTACCTTTATAATCAACATCTAGAAACAAAGTAAGCATGATCTTACCATTTCCTTGGATATTCTTGTTGTACGAATCCTCCAGCCATTGCGCAATCTTGTTGTGACAAGGGTCATAATGGCATGGGTGAGTGTAAGTAGTTTTGAAAAACTTGTCAGGATTATGAGGAAGTGGAATAACCATCAGCCAAGGCTGAAATGCCCCATCTTCCTGACAGTTCTCTAAGTATTCATTAATTTCTTCATATGGAGGATCTGAAAGAAATATGTCAGGCCTACGTCCAAGATACTTGGGTAAAAAGAAAGCAAGCTCAACTTTGTCTTTATTGTGAAATTTTTTCATATATGAATATTCAAGCCACTCTAAGATCCTATCACAAAAATGGGGATGCAAACCATGACTTTGATGAAACGAATATATCAATGGGAAAATTATCATAGGAGGATTCGTGCAATCGATTAGATCATTGGTTTGAATGTTTCCTTCGATGCGATTGATCAGTTCAAAATGTGAAGTATCAACATTAAGATTCGAGCTAAGCAAAGAACGAGTATGAAACTTAGAATGTTTTATCTCCATAAAATATAATGCATTGTCTTTTTCAACAATAAACTGTGTAAAATCATCTCGCAACATGTATTTTTCCCATGTGAGTGATGAAAGTGAACAAGAGTCAAATCCAAGTTTATCAATGTTAGGTTTGGAATTGATTTT
>ML840363.1:8436-32923 GCA_009831015.1 Picea engelmannii | reverse complement strand
ATCAAGACTTTAGTTGCAACTCAACATTACTAAAATAGAACTAGACTCAAGACTTTAGTTGCAACTCAACATTACACTTTAGTTCTAACATAGAACTAGACTCAAGACTTTAGTTACAACTATTGACAAGGCAATTCGAAATTATTTTCATGGTGAATAATGTTTACATGTGCCAACGCACTAGATCAATACAATTACATCATTTGCAATATTAGGAATATCATTTGTTTATAGCTCATAGGAATTTTACATTCAACCTAACTTTTGCTAGATACCTTGACTTTTTCTCATGGCTCACAAGGTTTGACTAGGCTCACAGAGGTTGTATGTTCCCCCTGACTTTTGCACTAGTATGTCTATGCTCACTGAGGTTGTACGTTCCCCCTAACTTTTGCACTAGACTGTCTATGCTCACAGAGGTTGTACGTTCCCCCTGACTTTTGCATTAGACTCACATAGCATCTCGTTCGTCCTGACTTTTGGTTTGACTCATATAGGTTGTATGTTCCCCCTAGCTTTTGTCAATACCTCACAAGACTGGTTGATTCTCCAAATCTCCCTAGCTAGCCTCAGGGTGTCGCATATGGCCTCTCATTGGAGAATGGTTGTCAATGCTGCCAAATTTAACACTTATAGCCAAAAGGGGGAGGCCCGCAGGTTAGACCCCGGGACCTCCCCAACCAACGTTTCAAAATAGCATCCGATAACAGTTGGGCCAAACGGTCCCGTTGAATATTCCATCCATTTTTTTATTTAAAAACACATTTTTTCCAATGCATGGGACGGAGGAGAAGCACACCCAGTCCGTACGAGGTCGTATCGGGCACGGATTTCAATGCAGTCAGTGCATTAATTGTAGATTTGCACGCAGATAGAGGTAGAGGTCTAGAGGAGGCCTGAAGTTGACAGTGTCTGACGGGGACAATTTGACAATCAAAATTATGTTATTCGACAACGTGAATCCAATGGCAACATTTGTTTCGACAGAAGAGACTCCGATCAGCAGGCTAAATTCTGGAAGAGCCAATGTAAGCATGTTTTTTATTATGTTGTTTTCTCATTGAATGTTGCAGCATAGTATGCTTGATGCAGGTCTGAAGGAGCATGGAGAGGCTGCAGCAAGACCAGATTATTCCTTCTATTTCTTCCTTTCTTCTCTTCTTACACATAAAACAAATCATCTACATGTGAAAGAGAATTTGTGGCACTTAGATGATAAGTGGTCAACGAAGCAGCCAGGAATCTCGTAGTTTCAGGGTTTGTGTATGGGTTGCATATATGCTTGGATCTGAGTAGCAGATCTAGGGAATTCTATGGCTAAATGATGATGGGGGTCATTTATTATTCTTCCTCTTTTTTTGTATTGAGTATGTGGGAATGATGTCCATCTCAGCGTCATGGATGTCTCATGAGCATGAGAACTTGTGAAGCTTGTAAACATTCCTGATCACATTACGATCTCTTGTTTTTGTCACCGAAAAGGGACTTTGGCCTTACAACTTGTAAAGGAGAGACATCATTACAGCGAGGAGAAAATAACGGTCAAGCTTTGGAGCAAGACCCGGAGATGTAGCCCCCATCGGGTGAACTCCGTTATCAAGGGAAGTGTCGTATCTCTTATGTGTATTATGACCTTATGTTGTTTTTCATGAATTTACGCACATAGATCAATAAATGCAAGCATGACATATAACACATAAGGAAGCTAAAAGAGGCTTTAATTCATTTTTTATTCAAGTCCATAAAGACTTCAACTATACCTTTAATTACAATCCACTCAAGTAAAACAATATATAACTGACCCTTCGGAGGAGTGACCGGATCAAACAATTATTGTAAACTAATCACCCCGGGGTTCTGATCATTAGCCTAGGAAAGGTAATAAGAATACCACGACCATAGTTCAGGACCTCGGATCATATTCTTAGGATGGAACTAAGGTTACTGCCATGGGCATCAAAGGTAAATCTTTTGTTGCAAGTTTCAGTTCATGTACTTCTTCTACAAATTCTAAAGTAATCCTCGATGGAAGGAAAATAAAAGAATTGTTTCAATTACAAGTTATCTCAAAGCATACTAAGATTGATGCACTTGTTGATAGTGGATCACAAGTGAATCCTATTTCAGAGCAAGTCGTTCATAGTTTGGGATTGGAAACTAGGCCTCATTTGAGACCATATCCTTGTATATGTGTTGAACATGCATAGAATAGATCTAGCTGAGAATTGACATACATAGTTGCAGAGAAAATAGAAGAAAAAGAGAAGTAGGAGAGAAAGAATGGAAGAATTCACATTAACCAAATGAATGAATTTTAATTTACACATGTTATACTCTGTATAACTGAACCAATGTGCACTGGAGGAGAAGCCAATGCGCCATAGTGGTGGTCTAGAGTGATCTTGACACACACCAAAAATTACGAGAGTAAACTGCCACCTAGTCTAATCTCTCGGGCAATTACGGGAGTGAACTGCCACCTAGCTGAATTAACTAGTCTATCAGTCTTCAGTTAACTGACTGAAACAAAGTGAAGTGAGGAGGAGATCATGGAATTATGAGTAATGCACTAGTCTGGTGATGATCCTAGGGACAATGTGCATTATATGGTGTTGATCCCAATGCTACATGGTGATAATCCCAATGTACCATCTAGACTCCACTCAATTGATCAAACTGAAGAGAATATTCTCCCAGAGGAATATTCTCCCCTAAACTTTAGAAGACTGGATAATGACTAATAAACATAGGAAAAACCTTAGGAAAAAAAAATCATGGGTGTGTATGAAGTAACTCCAACACCCCCCCCCCTGAACATCACTATGGTGAAAATAAAGAATGGGTCACAACAACGAGGCCATGTTAGGTACCCAAATACAATAGATACACTGAAATAAACGAGGAAAGAGGGAAAACCTCATGGGAAAAAAAAACCCTCAAAGTACATTGTATGTAAAAAGAAGAATTGATAGTTGCTAGGAAACTGTGTCCTTCACTCCAAGACGACTTCACAGAGAATAGAACTTCTACTCAGTGAAGGTCTTGGTGAAAATGTATGTAGTCTATTCTGCTCAAAGACAAAACTGCGGGTCAATGATCCCCTTGTGTACTAAGTCTCGGATGTAGTACATGTGGATCTCGATGTGCTTTGTCCACTGCTTCTGAACTAGATCTCTGCAGAACTTCAGAGTGCTCTGGTTGTCACGCCAAATGGCGATCAACCAATGAAAATGAATGCCCAACTCAGTGAGAAAATGATGTAGCCACATAGCCTGAATGGTTATGTTAACTACCCCTTTGTACTCTGATTCGGCTGAAGATAGATCAATAGCAGTCTGCTTCTTGCTCAACCAAAAGATAGGCCCGGAACCAAGACTGAGTGAGTAACCAGATGTGGACTTGCGATCAATGATATCGCCAGCCCAGTCAGAATCAGTGAACCCGATGAGGTCCAATGTAGAGTTTGTTGCATAATGAATCCCAAAGGTGATGGTGCCCTGTACGTATCGAAGGATATGCTTTGCAACCTTCCAATGCAACTCATGCAGCTCCTGCATGAACCTGGAGACTATTCCATATGCATAGGAGAGGTCTGGTTTGGAGTGTGTGAGATACAACAAGCTCCCTACTAGATTTTTGTACAGTGTGTTGTCAACCAATGGAGTGCCCCCGCCATCCTCAAGTCTGACTCCTGATAGGAAAGGAGTTGGGGCAGACTTGTAGTCTGTCATGTGAAATCTCTTAAGGAGATCTCGTGCATTCTTGGCTTGAGACAGTTTGATGCCTGATGCATCCTAGCTGATCTCGAGTCCAAGGAAGAAGTGTAACAGACCCATGCCTGTCATCAAGAACCTGTCATGTAGAATCCTCTTGACTGCAACAATCGTTGAAGTCGAGCAACCGGTGATCAAAAAATCATCAACATACAGAACTAGGAGTAGAAGTGAATCAGTCGTCCTGAGCATGTAAACATCCGGGTCTGATTTACAACGTACAAATTTCTGTGACAGCAGGTAGGAGTCCATCTTGGCATACCATGCCCTCGGAGCCTACTTGGGGCCATAAAGAGACTTCTTCAGTCGACAGACCAAAGATGAATCATGCATAAATCCCTAGGGATGATCCACACAAATCTCCTCAGAGAGATCATCATGAAGTAATGCATTCTTCACGTCCATCTGATGGACTTCCCATCCTTTGGTTGTCACAATGGCAAGTGCTAAACGTATGGAATCCATCTTCGCTACTAGAGAGAAGGTCTCATCATAGTCAATGCCATGCACCTGTTGAAAGCCTTTGGCAACTAGCAAGGCTTTGTATCTGCTAATATGTCCATTGGTTGCGCTCTTGGTCCTGTGGAGCCATCTGCACCTAACAATTTTCCTTCCTTAAGGAAGGGGAACCAGATCCCAAGTCTGGTTCTTGACGAGGGATTTGTACTCCTCCGACATAGCGGATTCCCAAAAGTGATTTCCAACAGCCTCGCCATAAGACTGTGGATTTGAAGACTAAACCAAGAAAAGATGTCTGGGTGGCAACGATTCAGTGGCAGTGAGCGCAAGAAAAGGCTCCTCAAAATCAAATTGAGTCCTCCTGGTATCAATTGGATCCCTAACAATCTTGAAGAGTAGTCTTGGCCCACTTGGGCCTCTTCTCTGGCTCTACATCTACATCTAGATGCACTGACTCTGCATCTAACTGTATTGAATCTGTATCTAGATCATCTGAATCCTCTGAATCAGAACTCTCATCTGAAGAAGCGTCAGTATGTGCATGCTCATCATCTCTGACAGGTGGAAGAACAAAATTTCTGCATGTGGTTATTGAGGTACATGTGAGACACTTTCCTTGAATTGAACACTTCACTCAATGATGAGCCGGTCCGAGGAAAGATCAATGAGTTTGTATCCCTTCACATCGTCAGGGTATCCAACAAAGATACAATCTGTGCTTTGTGGATCAAGTGCCTTCATCTTCTCAGAGGGAATCCTAGCCCATGCACGTGAACCGAAAATACGAAAGTGGGTAACTTCTGGTTTGAGGCCACTCCAACCCTCATAGGGGGTCTTATCCTTGAAAGATCTATGGGGAGATTTATTTTGGATGTAGGTTGCACAATTAAGTGCTTCGGCCCATAATCTCTGTGGAAGTGACTTTGCATGTAGCATGCAAGATGTCATCTCTTTTAGAGATCTATTTTTCCCCTCAGAAACTCTGTTTTGTTGCGGAGTATAGGGAATCGTGTGCTGCAACTAAATCCTTGCCTCATGAAAAAGATTGTGTATCTCATGGTTGATATACTCTCTCACATTATTAGTTCGAAGGACTTTGATTTTCTTTGCAGACTGTGTCTCAACAAGGGCTTTGAAATCTTTGAGGTGTTGAAAGACCTTTCGTTTTTTCCTGATAAAGTAAATCCATGTGAAGCATGAGAAATCATCAACAAAAATAAGCATGTACCTTGCTTTATTGATTGATGGATGCGGAAAAGGGCCCATGAGGTCACTATGGATCATATCTAAAGGAAAGAAATCATTTTGAGTCTTTCCTTTGTCAAATTTCTCTTGAGGGTGTTTTCCAAGAACACATCCCTCACAAATTCCTTTGGAGAAGTGGATGTCGGGTAGACCATCAACCATTCTTTGCTTGCTAAGTTGTTGCATATATCTGAAATTTAAATGCTCGAACCTTTTGTGCCATATCCTACTGCTTTCATCAGCATGGGTAAGCAGCAATGCAGAATCTGGTTCAATAAATTCAGAAAATGTGTAGAGTCTAGATTGATGATTTACCTCACCGGTAGCAACCCTGGAATTGGTTTGCATGTCATAGATATCCATTGCATCAGGTGTGAATATGGATCTTTCCGTTGCCAAAATTTGTCATCTGATACACAGAGAGAAGATTGACGAAAAGTTTGGGAACGTGAAACACATTCTCGAAGCTTTTGTTTGTGAGTTCAATCCTTTCTTTGTCGATGACCTCGACTGGAGAGTTGTCCCCCATCAGAATAGGAGGACCTTGGCATGCATCCAATGGAGAATAGACTTCCTTTGTGGAAACCATGTGGTGTGATGCTTCTAAATCTACGATCTAAGCATCGGGAGAGGATTTGATGGCAATCAAAGCATGGCTAGAATTTCCTTTCTTAGGATTCTGATCTTCTGGCTTCTTCTTCTTGGCACCCTTGGGGATGCGATCTCCAAGGTTTTTTTGCTAAAGTATTTGGGTAATTATATCTATCTGTTTCTGCATACATGCGGATTCTAGATGGAATCCTTATGACAGTAAGTGCATTTCTCCTCTTTTCTTCCCTTTCCACCTTTGGATCCGGAGGCATCATGGAAGGGTTTTGAGTACCCTTCCTTCTTCAAATTTGCATGTTCTTTCATTTTGTCTTTATCTTTAGATTTCTGATATTGATGACCGTTGTCATCTTGCATAGTAAGTGCATGCGCCTTTTGACCTTTGATTTTTCCCATGTTGATGAGCTTGTTCTGCTCTTGTGTCAGAGACTCGATAAAATCCTCAGGAGAAGGCACCTTCCAGGTGTCTCCAGAAGCAAATCTAACTGAATGAAATGTGGATACAAACACTGAGTATTCTGGACCAAGTTTGAGAGAATGGTGAGAACCATTTGTTTCTCCTCCTTAGATTTATCAACCCCGCAAGCCTTGAGTTGCGACAACAAATCCTTATATTTGGTAAAGAAATCTTGGAGATAATTGAAACTTTTTGGATCCAATGTGAGCAATTCCACCTCGATCATGTGTCCCCTCATCTTATCATGTTTGCCAAAAATCCCTTCCATGGTGGTTCAGGCTTCATTGGGGGTTTTACAGGAGGATATGTGAAAGAGGAGTTCAGGATAAATGAGACTGCAAATTGTTCCAAACACTTCATCCATTCGATTTAGATACTTGGATTTTTCTATGGCTGATGTAGGTTATGTCTTTGTGTTCATGGTTAACATGTACAATCCTCTGCTTCGAAGATGCGTGATCATCTTGTCCTTCCATGCAAGGAAATTGTAAGGTGTAAGAATGAATTATTTTGAAAATTTCATTTTTTCGTTGTCTTCAATCTTCAGTACCTGCAAAAATAATTTGGTGTTTTTTCCCTAGTAGTCTGTCGGCTCTGATACCATGTAAATGTGTTGAACCTGCACAAAATAGATCTAGCTGGGAATTGACATACACAGTTGCAGAGAAAATAGAAGAAAAAGAGAAGCAAGAGAGAAAGAATGGAAGAATTCTCATTAACCAAATGAATGAATTATTATTTAGACATGATATACTATGTATGACTCAACCAATGTGCATTGGAGGAGAAGCCAATGCACCATAGTGGTGGTCTAAAGTGATCTAGACACACACCAGCAGTTACGGGAGTAAACTGCCACCTAGTCTAGTCTCTTAGGAAGTTACGGGAGTGAACTGCCACCTAGTTGAGTTAACTAGTTTATTAGTATTCAATTAACTGACTGAAACAGAGTGAAGTGAAGAGGAGATCAGGGAATCATGAGTAATGCGCTAGTCTGGTGATGATCCCAAGTACAATGCACATTAGTTGGTGATGATCCCAATGTTGCATGGTGATCATCCCAATGTAGCATCTAGACTCCACTCCACTGATCAAACTGAAGTGAAAATTGAAGAGAATATTCTCCCAGAGGAATATTCTCCCCTAAACTTTAGGAGACTGGATAATAACTAATAAACATAGGAAAAACATTATGAAAAAAAAAATCTAGGTGTATGTGAAGTAACTCCAACAATCATTTGGGTTGGATTTGTGATAATGCCCAAGTACAGGTAACTAAACAATGCAAGTTACAGTTCGCAATCACATCCAGTTTCATTGATGAGGTAGAGTTAGACGTGGTTCCACTTGACATTTGCGAGATGGTTTTGGAAAGTCCATACTTGTACGACATGAAGGCCATTTTCTACAAGGAACAGAACAAGTATCATATTTTCAAGGATGGGATTGAGTTCATTGTGAGAGCTCATCATATGAAAACGAATTTGACAGTTGTCACTATAGGGCACATGCTAGCTAATGCTAGTATCTGAGATCTAGGTTTACAGTGTGTGATTGAAAGCATAACAGGTCCTATGGTTGATGTTGTTCCTGTTAAGAAGGGAAGATATGTTGATGGTCCATTCTCTTTCGTGTCTGTATATTCACTTTTGTCGATCAGTTTATTACTAATTAGTGGAATATGGTTGGCTATTGCAACAGTGAATGGTGGAGTTTGTAAATTTAAAGGAATGGTTAACTTGGTCAGCAGTATTGTTTCAGTCTTCATTATGGTTGTGATGAGTCAAGTGCTCGTTATCCAAGCAAGATGGATGGAAGATAATGGACAAGTGAGGCGGAAGGATTCTCACTTCATTTCTAAATAATCCATACTTTTTGAGGTACAAAATTCCTCCAGTGGGGAGTTGTGATCCAGGAGGATCTAAGGAACACTCATAGAGGTCCAGAACGAACTAGAATGCTCACAGAGGTCCAGAAGGATCTAGAACGCTCACAGAGGTCCCAAGGGATCCATAAAAGCTCAAAATTCGACCATCTCAAATGATCAAGAAAATGACATCAATGTGTAGAGATTGTTGTTAGCTTTCCAATGGCGCAAACGGCAAATCAAACAGAGCTYRTATGAAAAAGTTATGAGCAGTCAAAGTTCAGGCCAAATAGGCAAAAGTCAAAACAAGGTGCCACGTGGCACCACTAGAGGGTGACATGTGGCATGTTGGCGTGGCACMACTAGAGGGTGACATGTGGCATGTTGGCGTGGCACAAGTGACAATACAAGCTAATGTGRCAAATGGTTATTGGCAACTGACTGGGCAAATTGTACCTCCAAGTAGTTCAATCACARGTTGAYATGTGTYGCATAGATGGTCCAYTCCTATGATGACATGTGGCATTGAAGAGCCAATGAGAAGCTGCCACGTGGCATTCTCCCATAGGCCAATATTGGTTAATGTATGTAAAAGTTATGGAGTCAACAGGGTCRAACCCGCAACCTCCATAACCTCCCAAAGACTTAACATAGCTCCCATTACTATCACACCACAACGTTGTTTCTTAACCATAAAGAGGTTAGATTATATTTAAATCCATGTAATATTCTGTTTGGGGGGGCGTGGGGGGGTAAAGGGGCTGAGGGCTAGCCCCCAACCCTTGGTCTATTGTTATTTCCATATGTCCACACTCMWAGTCATGGGGGTTAACAAACTTTAAAACCAACGTATATATGGTTTATAACCATATTCCATATGGTTATATACCATATGCTATAATAACAAAACAATGTTCCATGTATATAGGATCTATGGGTATTGAACCCCATACCTTCCGCCAACCAACGACCTGCATTAACCTCCTCTAACCACTTTTTCAAATATGGTATTTGTTACAACAACCTCAAATGAAATGCATTAATTAATATGTCTGTGTTAGCATAAAGCTCAGGTACATCTAGGGGTCCGCACCCTATTTATTGGGCACGGATCCCAAGGCCTAGACACATTCCAATGTGCATGGATTCCTATGAAAGCATGTATTTCGAGGCAATACGAATTGCATTGTTTAGAATGCTAAGTTTGTGTTGCATGGAAAAGTGTGTCATATAGTATGTTGTCCACACCTTGGCAAGTTTATACTCGTTGGATTCGTTTTTTCCGCAGGGATTATGAATATAAAGTTTGTTTTGTGATTAGTGGTAATCTGTAAAAGTCTTAACTCAGTTTGTCATGTATGAGACACAGTCTCGTTATACGTGTAAAAAGAGCTTTTTTGGCCCTTGTTCAGAATTTGGTCGACTTTATACTCATTCTTCTCATAATTTCACAATGAATTCAATGGTAAACTATGTTTCTGCATTTGAGCAGAGGATTTTTTAAGTGTCTTAAAAATTGGGTTTTTAAGTCCATGTAATGTAATTTGCCATTTGAGATGATGAAGAGCACTTTCAATGATTTAAAGGGAACTTGAAGATGAAGTAAAGTATATCATCAATATTTGTATTTTGAATTGTTTTATTTTCCGTTGTATTATCTCATTATTCTTCAAGTTATTCATCAGTATTAATGAAGTTTATGGACAAATAAACATATTCACATGTGTTTTTGCAAATAGTCAAGCGATCTTCATTTACTGAATCTCGTCGGATGTTTGTGTATTTAAGAATTAATTGTATATCTAAGGATTTTCGGATCACTATGCCACACATGACTTGGAGTTGGCAGCAAATGATCATGCACTGAAAATGTGTAGGCATTATCTCATGGGAAAAAAAATTGAGCTAACATATCATAGTGGTCTAAAATATTTGTTTGGACGACCAACATTGAATGCCAGATAGTCAATATTTGTTTGGACCGCCAACATTGAATGCCTTTGAATTGACTTGTGGGAGATACACCTTCATTGAGTTTCTTCTCCTTAGCATTGGAGGCCTTTGGTTTGGAGGAGCTTCACTTCTCGTTGGTTGGATGATTGTGCTTGCTAGTTTGGTGGTATTCTCACATGTGCTTTCCTTGTTGTTTTCCCCTTGGTTACATAATTTCCAGTATCATGGAGCATGCTATCTCATTATGGTGTGGTTTTTGGTGTACTTGCTTATCTTGGATGTGTTACACCTTGTTCTTGGATGATGGGTCTAGCCCCCCAAGGGGTTATATTATGATTGTGGTAGGAGGTAAATGTTTCATGATTGTTTGAGTTTCTTAGTGACTTTTTCATGGTATGTTGATGTGATGATGTTGGTTTTTCGCTGGGAGGGTGCGTTCTACATGGTGCTCTTGTGTGGATGTGTGGTGGGGACACAATTAATGCTAGATGGAGTTAACAATTTTCTCCTTCCCCCTTCTCTTATGATGTTGATGTGGTTAGATGGATGTGTTGTGGTAGTGTTAAAGTTGAAGCATCAATGGGGTTCCCATCTTACCTCAAAGATGTAGGGTATAGTTTATGATTTCCTGATTTCACTAGGGGCGCAAGTTGGCATTGATCATTAAAATCACAATCTTAGAATAACGTTAACTATTGCAATTTTGAATATTGCACCTTGGCCAATGTACAAGTTTTCTAATCTTAGTCTACCTTTGGAGATGGTTAAAGGCCATGACATGTTCAAAGAGTTTCAATCTACAATTTATAAGCATAGTAAAGTTAAATCGATATACTCCTTGGGGACTTGTGACATCATCTCCAAGTTTGACCCAAGACAATAGAAATGAAAATAACAACACACCAGGGAATTATGCTATTTCCATCCCATAAGTCGAGAAGGTTGAGTTATGAAGACATCAAATCCCAATTAAAAGAGGAAGATGAAGATATTATAAGAGTGTTATATTCAATTGCATATATAGAAAGTACAAAATTCTACCAAAGAAAGACAATCGCCAAAACAATTGCTACAAGTGACAAGTTCAAATTCAATCCTCCCTTTACACATACATTAAGAAAGATTAAGATTCCACTGACACAAGTGGATGAGAAGGATTCATCCAAAGTAATTCTTCTTATCTGCACTTTGAGGATGAAGCGTCTTGAAGGGGTAGGCAATGTAATGAATATAAAGTTATATAATAAAGTGTGAAGTAATAACAATAATAATAGTAATGCTTCACAAGTCACACATACATTAAGGAATATTAAGATTCCACTGCCATGAGAAGGATTCATCCAAAGGATGAAGCGTTAAAGTTATATAATAAAGTGTGAAGTAATAACAATAATAATAGTAATGCTTCACAAGTCACACACCTTCACCGTGTCGATGTATATCTATATACTGTTATATGGATTATTATAAATTATCCATTATTATTCAATCATTTAATTATATATAATAGCAGGTATGTCTTTCATATTGGCAAAGGTACGATTGTGTTCTTACAGAATTACACAACAGACCTCTATGGCAGTGAGACTTGTTCCACATATACAACAATTCCTACTGTCCTCACAAGTTTGTAGATTTTGTGGCTTGTGACATCATTTTCATTTTCAGTGCAAATGCATTATCAAATTTATTTACTCAATCACATACAAGTTACCTTATTCAATCAAAGAAAGTCATTTTTTCACTGCTTTGCATTGCAAATCTCATTTAAGTATATATTGATGAAATTGTATTGATGTGATACGAAGTAGCTATTAAATCTCAAAATTTCATGAAGACGTGTAAATGCAATTTATCGTAGTTCACACTTCTGTACTATCCATTCACCTCTGTGCATATTGTTGCTTTAAGTGAAATTGTTGACAATATTGTTGCTTGGTTAAGGATATAAATTTGATTTAAGTGAAATTGTTAACAATATTGTTGCTTGGTTAAGGATAAAATGCTCACCACGCTGCCTATATGAGGCTAAAAATTAATGCCAATTTTTTAAAATTCATAGGAAAATAGAAGAATTGGAAGCCATACAATTTTTAAATTTAACCTGTACACTAGTAATTCATTACCTTTAGTAATTCATTACCTTGATTGGACTTGAATAGTGAAATACATCATGCCATTTATTGTACTATGAAATTTTAAACATGCATATGTTTGAAGCTCAACTAATTGCTTGTTGCTAACCGCAGATACAATAATCACAAACACATTGGCAGGTTGATAGATTACATGGTGTAAAAGTCACATTTACTTAATGAAAATGTATATCGTACACAACTCAGCTGGTGTCTATGGTGCTGGTCACCAAATTCTCCGAGGATCTTAATGAGGAACATAATTCTGTGTTGATCACCAAATTCTCCAAGGATCTTTATAAGGAGGAACATAATTCTCTGTTGGGGGAGTCAAACGAAATGAGGAAATGGTTTCCCTAAGCAAAGGTTCCATCTGCACAACATTCAACAACTGAAATAAATGCACTAATTCCTAGTGCAAGAAATAATTTCAATGCAATATTTTCTCGATTACAGAATTATAGTATCCGTTCCACATTATTGCAAAGGTAAAAGATTATAATGACCGTCACAAGCGACTCAAGTTTGTACCACCTATCAAGCACAGTTAGATCCAGATTACCAAACAAAGTTGTCTTTGAACCACGTCTGCCGATATCATTGATTAATTATTTGATTATGCCTGCATTTTGAAGCTTCTTGGTTACTAAAAACCCCAGATCACACTATTGAGTCATTGACTACTCCGTCCATTTTGAAAGATACTAACCTTCTGCAATGTTCATGACATGGTTTTTCACTTAACCATGTATTTACCCTAGCTATCTACAATGATTATACTTCGAAAAAAAAATCAAATTGCAACCCCGATCAGTTGATTGTCTTATCAATTCAATTCTATTTAACACAAGATGAGAAGAGGAATGTGTAAGTGACAAATCTTGCCATGATTCCACAAAAGATGAATCTTTTCTGTCAAAGACAAAATTCCAGTCAATATATGTCATCCTCCTTTTAATTTCCCACTCATGTTTCTCAAATGCAGATATCATACCGTTAAGCATATAAACATTTCCATTTTTAAATAATTTGCTGTCTCGGGGTTACCTCCTACAGCCAGTTTAGTTTAGTTTAGTTAAAGGTAATATAACGACTCCTACAGCCAGTTTAGTTTAGTTTAGTTAAGGGTAATATAACGACTTCTACCAGAACTTCACTAAGAACTTTTGGAAAGTTCAAAGTTAACTTCAGAAAAATTGTCAATCACACTGGCTAAAACTCTTGATTTCAGGTTGGTGTATGGCAAGGCTCTAAACCTTAAAAGTGCAATAATAAAATTTGTCCCAAAACTGTGGTCCCCCAATTAATTCATTCCTCCAAGAGCAAGGATGATGATAAACTATAATACAACCACCTATTGCTGAAGTTAAGAGATATCGTCATCCTTGAGGTGGCTGGAATGAAAGCTGTTGCTAGATGTATGAGGCTGTGATCATAATTATGCACACTGCAACCCAGCCAAGCACCACAGCTTCAACCCAAGTGCCTAATAAAACAAGGAAGATAGAAAATTTGTACCTCACCCAAGGTTCAAGTCACACCTTAGTGTTATCAGAACTGGCCATCAACCAGCCAGTTCAAACTTCAAACCAGTTTGACGAAAAGCGGGTCTGGTTCCATTAAAAAAAAGAACTAGTGCCAGTGCATGCTGATTCTTTTCCAAATCGGCAGGTTTGGAAAAGAACCAGCTCCACTAGTCAGTTAAGGTCCATTCGGAATTGGTCTGTCTAGAAACCCCAAAACACATTTCTTTTAAGTTACTATTTAGAATCTTTATCGTTTGATTTTCTATTTAACTTTTACTATTACCTTGTGCATATAATTTTCATTTCCAAGGAAGACCTTGCGGGGAAGCTCAATGGATGCTTCTCCACATTTATGGATGGCATCCCTAGTAAACCCATTAGCGTAAACTAGTGTGCCTCGCCCAATTGATTCAAACCAGCTCCCTGCTGGCACATTACCAGTGAAAACCTGTTGCCAACCAACATTGGCATGAACTAACCCCTTGGGCTTTTTAATCCAAGGAAGACCTCGTAGGGAAACCCAAGGGATACTTCCCCACATTTGTGGATAGCATCCCTAGTAAACCCATCGATGTAGATCAGTGAGTCTTGTTACAACAAAATCTAGCAACCCCCAAATGATGTGAAGTCTCAAGCATCAAGGTGTTAGCTTGTGCAACTCAGTAAGGCTACCCACTATCACCTCAGTGGCTCTTCCTCTCTCTTCTGGTTGGCTCTTTTCCAACTCAAGGGGGGCTTCCCTAATAAGTAGGATTGCTAGGCTATAGAGTGGAGGCACAAGGTGATTTAATGAGTCATCCTAAGCAAAATGGGTGATAGTAGTGTAATGGATTAATGAGAGGTGTGAGAAGGGAAAGATGAAGGAAAACCCCAAGATAAGGCAATAGACACAGCTATGCTTGCCATAAATCAGCCTTAGCTGGCTGATTTCTATTGCAGAAATTTGTCCTTGGAACACTAGGTGTGCTATTCAAGATGTTGGTTTGAAAGTGATGTTATATCAATGCTAACAACAATTTGGTTTATTAGATGTGATGATGGGCCACCAAATAATGGAACTTTGAGGCCCACCTTGTAGCTAATATGACCCCCTTTTGCGAACTAAAACTTGCTATACTTATAAAAGAATATGCTAAATATGAGCATCTTGGGTTATGTGCATTGACTGTTGTGAATGGCTGAGTTTTGGGTTGTGTGATATACTTGGTTTAATTTATGATTTTGGTGAACTTATGCATTCTTGAGGTTGTGCTAATCATTTGTTCAAGCAGGTCGAATCCTAAGGGTGATCCCAATCAACTTGCACTTCATATAAAAGGGGAATCATGCCCCCTCTCCAACCTCCAAAGGAGCCAGGTATTCAATTACTCAAGACACTCAACCAGCAAGATCCTAATTCAATTTTCTAATTGAAGGAATTCAAATTAAGGAGGGAAGTTGGTTCTTGAAACAAGGATCTCTGATTCTTGGGATCCTAGAGACAAGTGCCCTTCAATCAAGGATTGATTGAAGGGCTAATTTGTGATTTTTTGTATAATTAATAGCTAGGATGAAGTAGGAGCTAGTTAGTCTTTCTTTTGGCATAAGTACTTTCATAGGAGCTAGTGCATTCGAATTGTCAAAGAACCTTCTACTGTTATAAAGGAATTTCTTGTTGATTTTCCTTAACCTAGCACCCGACTGTTAACTCAAATAAAAACGCTTTATTAATTAATAGCACATCTAAACTACTCAACGAAAATCAGCAGAAGCATAAAACACAAAAACTAATCACATTGCATACGAGAATCAAGTAAACACCCCTGGAAAAACCCTTGCGGGAAAACCAGTTCTGAGTTTGATTTTATTAAGTAAAATCATGGGCTCTCATCCTGGGATAATGGCCCATCAGAGGATTACAATGTTGCAGCTGATAGCCTAGCCCATCCGGCTACTATCTCCCTAGCTGCCCCTTGCACACTTCCTCAGCCCTTCCCACTCAAACACAAGTACATGAGCAAGACTCCCTCTTTCTCCTATGCACTCATTGCATGCCTCTCACTCTCCTTAGACATGCTTTTATAATCCCCTAATGACTAAAACCCTAACCCTAGATCTCAATGGCAAAGATTAGATCTTGGATCTCACAATCTAACGATCACGACTTAATCTTTCATTGAGATGACTTAAATCACTTAAGTCACTCAACCTTACAAAAGTCACTTTAGTTGTTACATAAAAGCCACTTTAGCAATCTAGAGAGTGTCGCTCGAACACCTCCACATGCCAGGCACCGCCAATGCGGAAGTACCTATCTGAGCTACCCCAAAAGCTAATATTCCCTCTTAGTGAGGAAAGTACTTCTGGAAGAACCTCCTCCTGGGTCAATCTCTGACCCCATCAAATATGTTGTTGTTGTAGTTGCTCCCTCTGAACTGGAAGACCCTCCTGCTACCTCCGCTACACTTTGATCTGATGTACGATCCAAGATCCCCTTGGATCCCACTACAAGCTATCCCAGCACCCTGTACAGCATACCCTCCCTGATGCCAAGCCTCATTGTTGCATCTTGGGTATCTACTCCCTCTGAACATATGAGTACTTGTCCATCCTTGGACATAACTGCATACCCCATGCCCTCCAAGGTTGATACTGAGAGAAACTTCAGCCCTAGGACATACATCACTCCTACCACCTCCAGTGATCCGGATTTATGAGTAGAACGAAATGAAAACACAGATTTATAATATTAACACATAGACATAGTAGATAACAATAGAGATACAGTAAAACTGGACTTCTATTAAATAAGAAATATGTTGAAACTGTAAAATGTAGACTAAAACAAGCTTGCTAGAATGGTGGCAGCTTATCTCTGAGAAGAGATGTGACGGCTATGCTCATTTGCAAGAAGATCGGTACAATGAGGTTCCGAAGGCCTTTTTTACAATCAACATGAATGCCAAAACCCTAGACATCCAAAAACCTAACCCTAGGAGATGAAGCGCCAAAAGTCATGTGGGCCTCGTTGGGGTAAGTTAGTACATCAAATTTCCGGGGTCGTAACTTTTGCATACGATCTTCGTTTAGGGCGCACGATAGCTCGTTGGAAAGGTATTGACAAGGAGCTTCATTTAGGGGACTATTGTTGAGGTGCTTGATCGCGAAAAAGCGTCGTTTAGGCCTTCAAAATGGCCCCAAAAGTTCAGGAACCGAAAAACTGCTAAAAATAGTAAGTTGCTAAAAAACTATTTTGAGCCAGTTGGACAAGGTGGGTGGCCACCGAGATCCTCCTGGATCATCTTGAGAAACACCTGACTCTAGCTGGAATCTGACCCATCCAACCCCCTTCATTGCATGCATGGTATCGACCCCACTGCCCACATGCAAGTTTGAGTCCGTCTCTAAAACACTAAGGAACATCGACCTCATTCCCGTTATATGGCGAGATGATCCAACGCTTCCACCTCAACAACCTTCTCAAATTTGGCCTCCCGGACCTACTACCGAACTGCCCGGACCCCTGCCTGAGGTTGCCCGAGGCTACCCGGGTCCTTCTCTGGGCTGCCCGAAGCTTTTCTAGGTGTTGGCCGACTATAACAGTTTGCTTCCCAGGTTGCCTACTCGCTACCCAGAGCAGCTGCCTGGCCCTAACTCAGCCCTATGACCCCTACACTCGACTGTTGGGTGACTGGTCTGGCTGCTCCAGCTCCCCCGTGGCCTTGTTGTCCACACTAGTACCCTGGCGGCTCTTTCACTAGCCCGACCTTCACCTTTGCGGCTACAGTCTTTTCTCATCCATCAACTCCGTCGTCACACCCGTGCTGCCAAATATGCAGCGGTCTTTCACCTGTCGTGGCAACTTCACAGATCCCTTATGTTGCAACCTATTTACTCCACATCCATTCTACTGACCACCACCTATAGCTCCTCCACCCGTCCATCGTCGACCCCTATCTCAATGCACTCAGCCACCAGCTAGCTGTCTCCACGTGCACTGTCCCTTGACTTACCTGCGGCATCACTCGCCCATCCACCTCAACCAGCAGCAATCCTTTCTCGGCCCGACTTCCTCCTGTGTCGATTGGCTACTCTCGGCCCGAGCCTCTACCTACTGGCGGATCTTCTTCAACAGACTGTTCACCTGTGCTGCTTTTTTGCACTTAGCCGGCTCTTACAAGCCTTGCCATCACTTGCCAACTCGATCTGCAACAGATCTCCACGTGCGGCTACTTCTAGCCCACGATCTCTCCACACACGGGCTGTTGTTACTCCTTATTCGGCGACTGTGGATTTTCACGGCGGCTCTCTCAGCAACAATCTCTCCACACAGGCCTTCACACTGCCACATGACCCGCGATTTCCTTGTCTACGCAAATCTACTCAGCCAAGTCTGCACACACCCCGCGCGAATTATCCCAGCTGGCTGTCTCAACCAATCTCGTATAGCCTCTCTCTACCGTGACTTCACACAGTTGTCTCGACCAATCTGGAGACATACGTCGTACGGATCCATACCTTAAGATCCGTACGATTTCTCTCCCTTTTTTTTTGTTTTACTTTACCCCGCAGCTCCCACGAACTACAAACTTTAAAAAAAAAACTCCCGTAAACTGCAATTATGGCTGCCAAATCTCGCTTGTGCAAACCTAGCTTCCTCAAAGTCTTGGCTCTAATATCATGTTGATTTTCCTTAACCTAGCACCCGAATGTTAACTCAAATAAAAACGCTTTATTAATGTTAAAATTAGCAGCATTAGGAGTCATTCTCCAATGAGAGGCCTTAAGTGGCCACCCTAAGGCTAGCCAGGGAGATTTGGAGATTCAACCAGTCTTGTGAGTCATGGCAAAAGTCAAGGTGAACGTACAAACCTTGTGAGCCAGACAAGAGTCGGGACGAAGGAGATGTTGAGATAAATCTTGTGAGCCTAGTGCAAAAGCCAAGGTGAATGAACAAACCTTGTGAGCGTAGTGCAAAAGTCAAGATGAAGAAATAAACTTTGTGAGTCTAGTGCAAAAGTCAAGGTGAAGGAACAAACCTTGTGAGCCTAGTACAAAAGTCAAGGTACAAACCTTGTGAGCCATGTGCAAAAGCCAAGGTAGAGTTTAGCAAGAGTCAGGACGAACATACAAATCCTATGAGCTACACTGGTATGTGGGATGACCTTTTTGGTCTTTGTTGTGATCCTCTAAGAGCTCGCCACTCTTAAGAGACACTTTAGCATATGACCAAGTAAAAGGATCAAATGACCACATGGTACAAAAAGATCTTTCCTCTTATTAATGTAATAAAGCAGTTAAGAGCAAGTGAGGACCATGTAAAGAGAGAGAGAGAGAGACAAGATGTGCTTACTAATGATGTAATTAGTCTAAATGACTAAGGTTAAATATGTAATGTTGAATTAAAAGGCTAAAAGCCTAAGTTGTAATGTTATATTATGTCATTGAGCAAATAAAACAAGGGAGTCGAACTTCCTAGGAATAACAACTTGAAGTGTTCCATGGGGTCGACTTAACCAAAGAAGAACAAAGACTTCTAGAAAGTCAAACTTAACCCAAGAAGATAAGATCGACTTGTTTCAAGAAAGATCTAGAAGATAAACTTAACCCAAGATGAGAATCTTCTAGAAGGATAACTTAACCCAACATGAAGTTAGATCTTATCCAATCCAAAAGCATAAAAGACCAATGGAAGGCCATTTGCTAGACACAAGTTCAGATCTGCAGTTGACCTAGCCGCCATCTCTTCTAGGGTTTGAACGTCTCACTCATCCAGTTCGTTGCGAGGGTTATAGGTGAGTGTTGGGCCTGATCTTGGGCTCACTGGATAGATCTTGTCCTCCTCCATCATTCTACATTAATCACTCAAGCAGAAAAATTCAGCCAGTGAAGAGATCTAACAAAAGGAGGGTTCGACCCAGCCTGCCTTGAGAAGGTTCGATCTGCATTTTTTTTTCAAGGGTTTCTTGCAAGGCGTTGAGTGCCATTTTGTAGCCACATTAAAGGAGGGTCCAACTCAAAAGAGCCCCCTAAATTTGCAGCCACAGATCTGCTATTATAATCAATTATTTCAGGGCTGCAGAATCGATTCCAGGACTGCAGAAAATTTCGGCCAAGTCAGATCTACAAGTTCTCAATCAGTTTTTTCTCAAGCGTTGGGTTAAGGAAGGTTGTATATGCCTTGGGGAGTTCAGATCTACAGGTTTGACTTCAGATCCATTAAACACCACAAGCAAAAGGTCTCTAGCCGTCCTCTCTCTCTTGTGATTTTGTACTGTAACACTCCATTGAGGGTTTTGTATACCTGCAAGCTTATTCATTAATAAAGAGGAAGATCTTTTGCTGGGGTTTTCTCCCGTATTGGGTTTCCCCGGGGTAAATCTCTGTGTGTATTTGTGATCTTGATATTTACGTTGCTCTCTTATTTCAGTTTTCAGTACATTGTGATTTAAAGATTGTGAAGTGTTGAAAAAGAAGTTAAAAGATCATGTTTATTTGAAATCAAGCTCAAAATTTAACAATTAATTAACAACACAGCTAAATTACTCAACGAAAATCAATGGAAACCAATCACATTGCACACGAGATTCGGGTAAACACCTTGGAAAAACCCTTGTGGGAAAACCAGTTCTGAGTTTGATTTTATTAAGTAAAATCCTAGGCTCTCGTCCTAGGATAATGGCTCATCAGAGGATTACAATGTTGCAGTTGATAGCCTAGCCCACCCGGTTGCTATCTCCTCAGCTGCCCCCTGCACCCTTCCTCAGCCCTGCCCACTCAAACACAAGTACATGAGCAAGACTCCCTCTTGCTCCTATGCACTCATTGTGTGCCGCTCACTCTCCTTAGACATACTTTTATAATCCCCTAATGATTAAAACCCTAACCCTAGATCTCAATGGCCAAGATTAGATCTTGGATCTAACGGTCATGACTTAATCTTTCGTTGAGATGACTTAAATCACTTAAGTCACTCAACCTTATAAAAGTCACTTTAGTCATTACATAAAAGCCACTTTAACAATCTAGAGAGTGTCACTCGAACACCTCCACATGCCAGGGACTGCCAATGCGGAAGTACTTGTCCGAGCTACCCCAAAAGCTAACATTTTGTGAATGAGGAAGTTGTGTTTTCAAATCTCAAGCACTTAGTGGTTTTCTTAAGGGTCGTTGTAGAGACCTTGAGTAGGGCCCACTCAAGGCTATACAAGGAACCCTCCATGATGTTATGTTTTATTTCTGCAGTCGCTCATAGTTTCCTTTAGCAATGTCATGCGGTTATGTTTTATGTCTACAAGTAGCTCATAGTTTCCTATAGAAAATCCATGCAAATTAATACAACATATTCTTCATGTCATTTCATTTTTAGCTAATTTAATTATGTTATTACAGCAAGTTCATTTACTTCATATCATTTCATTTTCAGTCAACTTAATTCTGCAATTTCACTTTATGATTATTGTATTGCAGCCCCTTGATTTATGTTCAGTATCTCATCTTATCTCATGAAATATGAAATGACCATTCACTGACATTCTTGGAAGATTGAGTAGCCTTATGTATGTTGTCTCCTTCCTCTCTAAAACAGTGACAACCACTCTCATTACCCTCATCTCTTGATGCTCTTGACTTGGGGTATAAGGAGTGCAGATCACCAGCCTTTGAGGCTGAAGGGATAAGAGATAAGAGGCTGAGATTGAGCATCTTACATTGTTGTTAGGTTATTTTCTGCATTCTTAGTGTTAACATCAATTCATTACCAGTTCTAGATAGTGCAAATAGGCAGCCCTGAATGGAGTGTTGCAGTCAACTTAAGGGACATGATGATGGAGAGGCCGTTAAGCCTAGGACACGTGACCTTATCCAATGTCAAAATCTCTGCTGAACCAGCCCTGTAGCAGCCAGCAAAGTGACTCTATAACCCCTCATACTTCTCCTAAGTAAGGAGAGTGAAGGTCATGAAAAAAACTGCTTAAAGGAAAGAGAGGAAAGAGACAACAATATTCAAACTAGCCTAAGGTTACACATTCCTCATCAAGTCTATAAATCAGATTGTACTACTGTAGTTGCACATATGGTGCACCATACCTCATCAAAGAAGCGCATCCCTGGGTTGATAAATTAAAGTCAACCTGAGGAGTTCAACAATCTTGTTCCAATTCTTTGGACATGAAGAGGTTATGATGTCCATTATATATAACCTTCCACTTTTTGTACTACTTTTTGTAAATATAAGACATTTTTCAATAAATAAATAAAAAAGAGTGCTTCTCAAATTAGGAAAAGCCTAACTTTAAGGATTGTGGCATCTTTCTGTATTAGAAGGATTGTGGCATCTTGCCGTATTAGAATGATTGTGGCATTGCATCCAAGATATTGCTATGTTCTCTTTGGAAACTGCACTATAAGTTTGGTTTTGAGAGCTCCAGTAGTACCGTGTCTGCATTTCAAAGGCTGCAGTTGGATGAGTTAGGTTCTCAAGCCAAGGCTAAATGCTTTTCACTTTTCAAAGATGCCAAAAATGTTTCAATTTCTTCTTACTCACAGCATATTATAGCTCTAGCTGCAATATGATAGATGCCACTGTGATGGTACATTCTTCACTTGTATATATTTTTCTCTTCTTGTACACATTGTTTCATATGTAATATAAGCAGTATTTTTCAACCAAAAAAGAAAGCATGTTAAAGCAAATGAGAAAGTTAATATGTTAAAATTGCAGACTGTTCCTAATGAGGGGGAGGTTAGACTTTGAGGGGTAGAGAAGAGGGCAGGAGGATATCTGCACCAGAAGCAAAAGCTAAAAATCATTCTCTAGTGCATCAAGTTTATGCTTTACTTTATTGGGTGTATGGTGTTCTGTAGGATAAAAGATTTCCTTTTTTGTACTCATCAAACTTCCTCATTTCCAAACATGAATATCAAATTTGTGAAAGAAAGTGAAAAAATGAAATTTGAATTTCAACTCACAGTATTCCAACTTGGACTAAGCGTAGAAGCATTCAGCGAATACAAGTATCCTGCAGCCCAAATACATAATCACATATCACTTCCAAACAACATTATGTTCTACAAAGTAAAACCAAAATCCAATCCTTCCCAAACTCAAAGCACGAAACTTTCCCTTTGCAATAATATAACCTTCTATCAAATCAAAATGCTAGGTTAGGTGTGATCTCCCTTGGAAAAAAATATGACTTTCCTACGAAATGAGAATGTTATCTTATTTGCGTAAGGTAGATTTATAGGCATTCCAAGATGGCATTAGACTTAAGAATTTAGTTAGGATGAAAATTCAATCACAATAACAGCACCCAGCTCTTGAGTACTACAAACCAAGGTTGTCGGAGCGTGGGAGCAGAGCGGGAGTGCCATTTCCCAAAAAACCTCAAGAGCGGAGCTCCCTAGGAGCATTTAATATGTTTTATATATGTAGATAGATACATAGATAAATAGATACATTATATTGCATTTATATTCAAAAAATAAAACATGCAGAATGCCAAATTAGTTGCAAAATATATGAAAACATGAATATTTGTGCTACTTGTAGAGGAATACTACATTATTATGAAGATAGAAATGGCATCCATAGTACATTAATAATTAATCATTCGAGCATCAACCATCTAGATTCTAGCAATTATAAACAAACATACAAATTTTTAAGCCATATAATAGGAAGTACACCATTAACTTAAGGAATGAAATAGGTTATCCACCCACTCTCAACATGACCAAATAGTTATATTTACAAAATAGGCCATTTGCGTAAGTTCTAAAATGATAGTTTCACTGAAGTGTAAGGACCAAAAGGTCCAAAACACTAAACTGAGCTAGTTGCTAAATACTATGAGTCTATCATCTATGACATATAAAGTAGTGAAAAAGGAAAAACAATTATTTTAATATCTATCTACCATTCCTTCCTCTTTGCTGCATGAGCCTCCATGTGGTGGTAGTGGGGCCAAAGCAAGAGGAAACTGTGTAAAAGCAGATGGAAGTGGAACTGACCATGAAGCCCCTACTGCTGCAGTTGCATTCTTGGTCAAGGGGACCATGGCAATGGATGGGGGTGTCATCTCAACACAATCATCATCATCAATAAGAGCATTCTCCAATTGCTTCAAAACCAATACTTCATCCTCCAAATTATCCTCCTTTAAATCGTTGTCCCAAGTCTTCCACGTTTTATCCATCTCTGACTCCTCATAGTAATGGGACAACAATTGCAAGTTGCAATGCACATAAACCAAGCTCTCTAATCGGGTTACATTCAACCTATTTCTTTTGACACTGTGAATGAAATTGTAGGTGCTCCAACACCTCTCTGCCAAAGAAGTATTCACCACCTGTGAAAGCACCCGCGTTGCCAAATGTTGTAGTTGTGGGGCAGCACCGCCATGCATGTTCCACCACTCGAGAGAAGTTCGATTCCCTCAATCTCTAATTGCATGGTTGGTCTTAAAGGCACCATTGCTAAG
>ML840362.1:6602-17085 GCA_009831015.1 Picea engelmannii | reverse complement strand
GCTAATTGATATGCTTTGAACACATTGGGACAGGTTTCAGAGGCTGTTGAGGACTTTTACAGGTGTTTTTTCCAAAGAGAAGCTCAGGGAAGCTTATGGCCACATGTAGAAGAGGTCATGCCCGGATGAGCCATGATCCGTTTGCAGAGTTTTATTAGTCATTTTTGGGGTTTTTATGTGTTCTGATCTCAATGGTACAGTCTATTTTTCCATTGGAGTTGAGAAGCAGCTTGTAAAAGGACTTTTGACAAATTAATCCCAGAGAGCCAAGTCCATTGATGGAGGCTCAAGGAGATGTAGCCCGGAGGGGGGTGAACTCCTTTATCATGTTGTGATTGTTGTGTGTTTGATGGTTTATTTGCTGCAAGTTGTGTTGATGTGTATTTCTTTTAAGTACATATTTAACCATCTAAAAGAACAATTCCTCACACATAAACATTTACAAAAAGATACATGAACTTAACACATAAGTTTATTTTGCATATTTATACACATGAAGCAAGGTCCTGTAAAGTTTATTTTAATGAAGTAGCAGGTGCTTTCATAGCATAACAAGTCAACCTTCTATTTTCATATCACACACATATATAAGAAGCACAAAGCATAAGTAGATCTATCTAAATATATCAAATCACTTTAGCAAAAGCATGGATAAACACATCAAGTCAAAGCACAAAGCATAACACACAAATTTACATGGTTCACCCCCACCCTGGAGCTACGTCCACCAACTCTTCTTCTTTATTAGCATATTCAATCAGTTACAAGCACAGAGCCACCAAACCCTACTATGCACAGGACAAAATATTTGTGCAGCTCTCTAGATCCTTCTTCCTTGCGTTATAGCACAAAATCCTTCTACAACTTCTTACAGTAACTTGCACTCAGCTTCTGCAAGTCTCATATGGGCACTAAGCTCTTACAGACCTTACTTGCACTTAGAATACATCACATAGACATACTATTCGACTCCGACTTTTTCTTACATTGCCTATCCTTCTATTTATACATACAAAAGTGGGCCTAAGCATGGGTAAACCCATGGGCTGACATCTCGGGGAAGGTTGCACCTTCCAGCACTTCTCATGCAATGAATGCGATCAGTATGAGAAGCCAGCTGAAGTGGAACTCATAAAATTGGTCTTGTGCTTCCCAAAAATCAAGCTATAGTTGGTTTACAAGGTACTGCACCCAATTCATATGAAGTCCTTCTGTGCACTTCCCTGCGAGATCAACTACAAATCTAGTCACTTGGGTGGGTCAGTTCTTGCGAACTAGCTTGCTTGCTATTAGTTGACATGCAAGGTGCATTGCGCCACTCTGGATAGAGGCTACCTTTTAACCTTGTGTGCCCTTCTCGACATCGCCATAAGTCTCTTTGATTCTCTGCGCTAATGCTCAATTTGAGGTCTTTGCAGGGTAAAAATCATGTGTGTCAGGGCCCTGCATGCTCAGCCCTGCGATCCGATTGATCAAGGTCGGATCCACAGTGATGTGGCAGTTCAACCATAAGTATCCTCCATGGTAACTCGACAGCAACAACTTGATGCATGTGTTCACTTCCTAGTGTCTACCGAAGTGTGGTATCTTCATCGCATTGAGTAGTGTGGATTGCACGAGGTTATGGGTCCATGACTGCGAGGTAATCTTTGAGTTATTTCCTTTAGTCCTAGTCAGATACTTGTGCGGGGTGAGCATGTTGTAAGCCTTCCTGTCACCAAGGTTGAATTCTCTAAACTTCAAGGCTACGATATTATCCTGGTCGGCTCGAACTACGTGTATCCCTTTCAGCAGGTACATCGTGACCAAAGCATAGTCAAAATCTCTGGGCACACTGTCTCAGTTGATGGCACCACTTAGAGGGGGTAGGTAGGCAGGTAAAATGCTTGGAATCATCTTGGCATTCACAATATCGTCTCTGTGTTTAGTATGCTTCTCATCGACCTGTCAGGATGATCTGGCTTGAGTAGTGGATGGAGAGGCTGGCAGTCCTCTCATCGACGATGCTTGAGCACCTGTAGACACTCTTCTCTCCAACATGACTCTTTCAGTCATTAAATCAAGGAGAACTTCGGTTACATATTCTTCGACTGCGGTGAGTTCGTCGGACATACGCGCTTGGGATAAATTATCGGGGTCACAATGATCCTAGACACTGCACAGGAATGAACAACAAGGGCATGATGATCACTGTATACACTCGCTAGTCTGCAGGCTTCAAATTCTCAGTTGGCAAAAGTGTTCTTTGTGCATGGCGCTACGANGATAAATAGGCAATCTTGGAAACTGTTTTCTTTGCAATGGGTATGAGCCTCATTACTTCTTGTAATGTCCATTATGGCGTGGTCCAACGGTCAGGTGATGAGCCATCAATCCATTCTGACCCATTCGAAGTGGTAGTCGAATGGATATATCGGCTTCCAATGACTATATTGTTTCGCCATGGTGAAGTGCCCTATCTCGTTGTTCTAGTATCCTGATGAAGCTCCAATGTTGCAAAGTTTCTTTCTACAATGTACCCTCTAGAACCTACTGTAACTTATCGACCTTAGACTTCTTCTTACTTAGCTTCCTATCCTTCTTCCCTATGAGCTTCATCTCGGTGGCTCTTTTCTCATTCTGATTCTTATTTTCCTTGGACATAGTCACTTCGCACTGCTAAGATTCTTTCCTAGGATTCAGGTGTATTACTTCTTCTTTTTCTGGGGTAGAAATTTCAGCCTTTTGTATGTCTTCCGATGTTCTTATAGCTTTGAAATCTGAGCTTCTAGTGTCAAGTAGCTTTTATTTGTTCTCTTGTTCTTTAATCAATTGTGCGATCCTTCTAGTCATGAAATCCTTTAACTCTTGTCTCTTATGTCCTAAGACTTCTTCTTCTTCCTTCTTTCTAGCTTGATCTCTATCAACCCAAGGTTTTCCTAGTAACATGGTAAACGAGGCACTGTCTTCAATGAATTTAATAATCTCAAAATCTTCCTTTGTCGAAGTTCCATTGACTGTCATAGGTATCTGAGTGAGTTTTCCACATAACGTTATCAACTTTCCTCTGAATAATCCTATTTGTCCTAATGAAGGGATCATAGCAAGCCTCCCTATAACTTCCCAAGTTCTTTCTGGCATAATCTTCACTTGTGTCTCTTCATCCAGGACACAGTCAATGTCGAAGTCCCCTATTCTTGCTTCAATGCATTCTTTTTCTTTCAAAATCTCTGATAATCTGACATGTCGATGGTCATTCAAGGTGTCTTTCATATGTAGTAATATCTTCTCTGATTCTTTCTGGGGTTCTATTGTTTCTAGATCTACCTTAGGGTTTTCCTAGTTCAGATTCATTCTTTCAAGCTTAGCAATCATTCTAGGGAAATCCAACACTTCGTGGTACATAGCTTTGCAACAGAGACAACTAGGTCTTCCACCAGGGCACTACTTAGCTAGATGGCCTGTTTTTTGCAACTGTAACATAGGGTTAATCCTCTCTTTCTTTTAAATGATCCCCAACCTCTTTTGTACTATGCACTAGGATCGTGGTAGCTAGCCTGCAAAAAATTCTTTCTAAGATCCTGCATCCATTTGTTAGTCTAGACATTCTTTATATGCATAGGTATAACATATCTATCATTATGCTTATCACATCTACTCATATCAAACTTTCTTTCATCTATTAGTGCCCTAGTTTTCAAACTAGGATGGATCCTATTAAACATACCTAGATCCATACTTTAAAAATAAAAAATTTCACTTATCTTACTTTTACAGAGCACAAAGCCTCTAGATCTAAAAATTTTAACTACTTTTACCTTTATTAGAGCACACAGCTTATAGATCTTACCTCTTTTTAGTCAATAATTCCCACTTTTACCTTTTTTAGAGCACAAAGCGTTCAAATCTCTCTTCTTATCTTCAGATCCGACCTCTTTTCCTTAGATTGGGATTCTTTCTTTCAGATCGGGCCTCTCTCTTCAGATCGGGCCTCTTTCCTTTAGATCGGGCCTCTTTCCTTCAGTTCGGGCTTCTTTCCTTCAGTACAGATATTTACAAATCGGGTAGAATACTGCGCACTAAGGCACAAATCTTCACACAAGACTTCCAGGCCAACCTTTTTGCACAAAGCTTCTTCTTCTCATTTCCCAGCAATAAAAGTTTCAGGTCCTGACAACAAAACCATATGTTGGCACAGGGGCATACCCAAGGTTCAACGCTACATGAGCACACCAACAAAACCCTAACTACCGGCCCTTTCGGCAACACCTGTGAAGTAGATGAAGTCTCACACGAGGTAGAGGTAGGGATGGTTGTAGGACTCAAGTGTCTGCAACCTAATATGGGACAAAGATATGTGATTATGTCTCTTACAAGGCACTTAGCATCGATCATTCATCAATATTCAACCATTATTATACTTCACAAATAGCACTGAGCATCGCAACATTCATTTAGATCTAAAGTATTTCAGCACTTAGTAATAGTAAAAAGATTAGATCCAGTAGCTCAGCACTAAGCATCTTCATACAAGTCAGATCTACATTCACACATATCTAAGAAGCACAAAGCATAAGTAGATCTATATAAATATATCAAAGAACTTTAGCAAAAGCGGGGATAAACACATCAAGTCAAAGCGCAAAGCATAACACATATATTTACATGGTTCACCCCCTCCCTGGGGCTACGTACACTAACTCTTATTCTTTATTAGCATCTTCAATCGGTTACAAGCACAGAGCCACCAAACCCTACTGCGCACAGGACAGAAGATCTGTGCAGCTCGCTAGATCTTTCTTCCTTGCGCTATAGCACAAAATCCTTCTACAACTTCTTACAGTAACTTGCACTCAGCTTTTGCAAGTCTCATATGGGAACTAAGCTCTTGCAGACCTTACTTGCACTTAGCATACATCACATAGACATACTATTCAACTACGAATTTTTCTTACATTGCCTATCCTTCTATTTATACATACAAAAGTGGGCCTAAGTGTGGGTAAACCCACGGGTCGACATCCCTTACCCATTACATATTCCCAAAAACCCAAAAAGGACCCAAAAGTGGGTCGAGATCCCGTGATCTCTGCTCCATCTTGCGCTCCTGCTTCGACGGGCTGTCGAAGTCCCAAAAATGGTCAATCATGACCAAGTAAGTCCCAAAACTTTGTCAAGGGCCAACACATTGGATGTTGTAAATGGGTGTTGAAGAGCACATAAATGAGAATACTTGGAAATATGATCAACTACCACCATGACGACTGATTTATTGCCCGATTTAGGTAAGCCTTCAATAAAATCCATAGATATATCCTACCAAATAGCAGGTGGAATCGGAAGTGGTTGTAGTGTGCCAGGATATTTGATTGTTTCTCCCTTGTTGCATTTACATGCATCACATTCATCCACAAAATTATGAACATCGTGTTTCATACCATCCCATAAAAAATAAAGTTTGACCCTGTCATAGGTTTTGGTAAACCCAGAGTGCGCAACTGTGGGTGTAGCATGAAGCTCATAAAGTACCGTGGATTTAATTTTTGATTGTTTACTTAAATAAAAATGACCTTTGTATCGATGCTCATCATCAAGCCAAGAGTACCCTAGGGAAACTAGGAAATTGGACTGCAATTGTTGTATCAGATGCAAACTTTTGGGATCGTGTAGCCATTCCTAGTGAACAACTTAGATCCAATCTAGTACAATAAAGGAGAGAGAAAAAGGGACCCTTCATCTTCATATTTTATAGAAAGTGCATCAATAACCACATTGTCTTTTCCTTTCTCATAAATGATCTCATAATAATATCCAAAGAGCTTAGTCACCCATTTTTGTTGCTCTGGGGAGGAAATGTGTTGTTCCAGAAAATACTTGAGGCTTTAATGATATGTCTTAATTTGGAAGCATTTCCCCAATAGATAAGGGTGCCAAAGATCAACAACATGCATAATAACCAACATTTCCTTTTCATAGATTGATTTTCCCAAATTTCGCTTAGACAATTATTTGTTGGTAAAGGACAAAGGTCGACCCTCTTGCATAAGGACATCGCTAATTCCTTTCCCTTAAGCATCACATTCTAGAACAAAGGTATTTGTGAAATTAGGAAGGGCCAGGATAGGAGTGGTGCACATGACCATGTTCAAGGTTTGAAAAGCTTGAGAAGTTGTTGGATTCCAAGTGAAAGAATTCTTTTTAAGGAGAGCAGTGAGAGGTGCCACAATGTTTCCATAATTCTTAACAAATTTCTAATAATAACCTGTTAATCCCATAAATCCATGCAAGCTTTTGAGAGTCTTTGGGTGAGGCCAATATTGCATAGCTTCAATATTTTTAGGATCCAACCTAACGCCAGCCTTTCCAATAAGATGACCCAAGTACTTGACTTCTAAGGCGCCAAAAGCACATTTAGATTGTTTCAGGAAAAGCTATTGCTGAGAGAGTAGATGGATAATTCGATCCACATGATCAAGATGGTATGTCCAAGTTTTTATATAGATGAGGATATCATCAAATAAAACTAAGACAAAATGACGAATAAAAGGACGAAAGATATGATTCATGAGGCTTTGGAAAGTGGAGGGATCATTACACAAGCCAAAGGGCATGACAAAAAAATCATAGCGGCCCTCATGAGTTATAAAGGCAATATTAGGAATTTATTCCCCTTTCATACGGATCTAGTGGTAGCTAGAACGAAGATCAAGTTTAGTAAAGAACTGGGCTCCACTCCATTCATCCAAGAGGTCATCAATGACAAGAATGGGAAATTTGTCCTTAATGGTGAGTTTGTTGAGAGCGCGGAAGTCAGGACACATGCACCAAGAACCTTCTTTCATAAGGACCATGACCACGGGAGAAGAGTAGGGGCTCATACTAGGGTGGATAACACCTGCGTTGAGCAGTTCTTGAAACATTTTCTCAATTTCATTTTTTTGGGAAAAGGGGTGACGATAGGGACATATATTGGGAGGAAGGATTCTTGGGACAAGGGGAATAGAATGATCATGAACACCACAAGAAGGAGGGAGTCACTATGGAATGGAAAAAACCACTTCATGTTTAGAGAGGATGGATTGGATGCCCTACGCCACAGAGGGTGTCTCATTTTCTTGTATGGCATGGAGTTGGGAAATAATGCCAGAATGACCTTTTTTTAGCAGCTTTTCCATGTGATGGGAACTATTGATCTCTGGGGAACTAACGATGATGCCTTGGAACTTATATTGTTGGCCCTCCTAATCAAATTGCATGGTTAATTCCTTAAAATTCATGAGAATGGAACCCAAAGTCCTTATCCATTCTTCACCCAACACAATGTCAGAACCACCCATGTCAATAGAAAAACATATGATATTTCAAGTGGTATTCACCAATTTGGAGACGCACATTTTCACAACCCCCTCCACATTTCATGGACCCACCATTGGCAATCATGATTTGGAAATTATTGAATGCATGGATAAAACAATTAGTTTCTTGGGCAATGCAACGATGAATAAAATTATGGGTGCTTCCACTATCAACAAGAATGATGACCTTCCTATAATTGATGTAACCATTAACTTGAGGGTTTTGGGAGCAGAAAATCCAGTGAGAGAATTTAGGGAAATGACCAGTTCTACTTCGTGAGGGTCTGAGGGAGGGGTTATGTCAGTGGGATCAGGTGACACGGACATAAGGGGAGCCTTAACATCCTCTTCTGAAACATCCTCCGTGATGGCCATAAAAAGATTTTGTTCCTTACACTTGTGTCCCAGAAAATATTTGTCATCAGAATTATAACAAAGGCATTTGAGTTGGTGTTCAACCATTTTAGCCTTGGTCATTTTTTGGATCTTTAGTGGAGTAGAAGGAGGAGTGGGATTTACTGGTTTAGTGCAAGGAATAAAGGAGGGTTTTCGGTTTTAAGAAGGGAAAACATGTTGTGCTTCCTTATATCTTTTAGTAGCCTCCACCCAAATCTCAGGTCGAGCCATGAGGACATGGGCATGAATATCATCCTTGAGGCCACTGATAAAACATTCTCAGAAAAAAGCATCAGACATGCCCTCTATACGAAAAGTCAGTCGCTCAAAAGAAACTATAAAGTCTTCCACTATGCCATATTGTTTCAACTTTGTCAAATGGCCTAAACGGTTGGTTTCAGTATCAAAGCATTCATAAATCTCTGCCACAAAATGTGTCCAAGAAACATACCCTTGGTGGTCATTTTTTCTCCATTGCCACCATTGCCAACGTTCTTGATCTAGATGGATAACACCATACCGAAGTTTTTCCAACTCATCTATAATGTTGTAAAAAGATAAATAATGTTCTATTTGAGTTACCCAGGCAGTGGGATTCGAGCCATCAAATTTGGTCACTTCCACACATGGAAGGTGTAGGTCAGGCTGAAAGTGATAGGGATGGAAATTCTGGGAATGAGAGGAAGTTTCACCTTCGGTATGAAAAGGTGGGTCAGATAAGGGAGGATCTACAGGGATGTGCAGCTTGGTGCATATCATCGTAGTCACAGATTCAAGCTAGGTAGTAATGTCTTGTTTGAGGTCTTGTTTGAGGTCTTGTTTGAGTTCTTCGATTAAGGCGGTGATGGAGGAATGCATGTTTTTATTGATGGTGGGAATATTGGCACTGAGTTGTCTCACTTCTTGTTGTGTCTCTGTGAAATTAGAGTGCAAGGTATTGAAGCGAGCTTCCATGTCTTGACCACGGGTATGGGCCATGATGACGAGGGAACTAAAAAGGGGTGGGTGGGGTCACACAGATTTTTTCTTTTCTTTTTTTTATCTGAAAAATGATAGGTATGAATGCGATAAGGGAAAAGAGAGAAATTCAATGGAATAGGTCTCAAATAATGGTGCCAACAAGATCCAGACTCTACCAAAGGTTTTTGTTTCCATCCCCAAAGGTTAGGTATTCAAGGGTTATACAGACAAGGGTTTCCCTATGCTATAGCTCTCTGATATACGTGTGAGGTCCAATAGTAGTACTCAAACCAATATCTCAGGGCACCAACTAAGGAGGATAAACCATGCCCTTATCCGTACTACCCGACTACCCAGGTACTAGAGAATATCTTCTCGAGTGTTATTCTCGATGGAACTATAGTAGTCAAGCGGCTAATTGGTTTATCTATGGAAGGCTTTTGGAAATCTAGGTCGATCCGTATACATGTGATGTCTGATGCGCTACCACTCGAAGGGGTACCAACAGGGGTTACAAGGGTGGCCAAAAAATGTGCGCTTAAGTACCACTTGTATTTACTGCGTGTATGAATTATCGACTACAATTTTATGTGCATAACGAAAGATATTTGTAGCTTAAAGACGTCAGAATACGTCTCTACCCTAAAAAAAAAAATTAACCCACAAATTTCTAGCGAGGAAGGTGATCTGATACCCATTGTAATATTCCAGATATAAAAAGTATGCAAAACAAAAATGAATAGCTAGAAATGGTAGATGAACAACAATATAACCATAACAACACCACAATAATACCAAAATGATACCAGAATAACACCAGAAAGATCACTTTGATTACTGAGAGCAATGTTCACTTGCCTCTTCGAGGGGGCAACTTCCAACAGAGTAAAGCTCTATTACAATAATATCCAAGAAAAAATTTCTCATACCCTCGACTGTTATTTATACTAAATATGTCTATCAAAAGAACCATCTAAAGGAAGATCCTTCTAGAAGTGGAAGCTTCTATTAGGTATTCTTACATTGGACTTATTCTTCCTTATTACTAGGCCTTACTAATATTGACCTTTATTACATCAGAATATATTATTCTACCTACATGAGGGGTTAGGTCCCTAATAGGTAGAATGGTTGGATGCAAATGATATACAACACTCTCCTTGAGATGGATCCTTTTTCTTCTTGAAATCCCTCTCTAACAATGGTGAATGAAGAAGTCTTTGTTCTTAGAGGAAAGAACTCAAACAAGCATGAGGGTGATGAACAATCTAATAGATATGAGAGAGCAAGATATTTGATTTCTAATGACTCATTCCTAAAACATAACCTTCCAATTCTTCTCTTCTTCATATGCTACCCTGTGGCTTTCATTTGTAGTGAAATTTTAAACTCCTTAAAGACCTAGCTCCAATTTGAAGGATCTTCATTCAAAATCGAGATACCAATACTTGAAAGGGACTTTGGGAGGTCAAAGTACTATTTATAAATGGGATGGGAGCTTGAATTTATCTCATACATCAACCTAGAGGTACCTAAGATAGGCCTTCATCCTTAACTAAGACGGAAAAATCACACTCGTGTGTAAGTAGACTTGCACTACTTTCAAAGGAAACTTCATGCAAGCCACATGAGTGCCAAAATAGGAAGGCGACACAAGTGTATAAAAACCCATTTATTAATGTTTTTCCTTTATCTTTTGAGATGATGTAAAGTAGCCATAATGTGGCTTTATTATGTTGTATTATTTACAACTAATGATGTCTTTAGACAATCGCCTAAATATCTCTTGTGAG
>ML840360.1:77815-93880 GCA_009831015.1 Picea engelmannii | reverse complement strand
CCCCAGCCCGACCCCTCGCCGAAAAGTAAACCATTCAAACTTAAATATATATTTAAACATATGGTTGTTAAGAACCATAGCATGGCGCGTTGGTTGGTCGGACTTTGTTAAAGCTTTGTATAGTGGGAGGAGGTCCGAGGTTTGATCCCCATGGACTCCATTATATTTTAACCAAACAACCATTTCCATGGTGCCACGTGGCAGCCCACGACTGGGCCATGTGGCACCTCTCCATTTGCCCATTAAATGCCACATGTCGAAACACCATTCGTCTGAAATATGCCAATCCAAAACTACCACATCATCATATGCCACTTCAATGTATGTATGTAAAGCCTCTTCCGTGTCAGCATCTGTACGGGCTGTACGGACTGCATAGTGAGCACTCATTTTTTTTACCTGTTTGGCGATTCGAACAGATTGCGATATCTCTCTCATCCGACGTCCATTTGAACCCAAATGAGTTGCGTTGGGTTTGTGACAATGAGGGCCACACACCCATTCATTTTTAGGAAATTCCGAGAACTTTTATTTTTGAGCTAAATTTTGACCCCTGGTCCAGATTTTGATCAGTTTTTTACAAAATCAAACAAATGATAGATAATTCTTTGATTATTATTATTTTGAAATGAGATGCAAAATGAAAAAAATAATTTAATTAATTAATATCACCAAATGATTTCATGAAAATGAGAAACCAACCAAGATATTATTTGATGAAATATTGAACACATTATTCAAAATAGTCAAACTTACTAATGAGCAAAAGAATGAACACATAATCATAATTTAAACGAAAGTAAACATTTGATAAAAATTAATGTTTTTGTTTAAATTGAGATTTTTATGCTCGTTTCTAACTTTTGACATATACTCTTGTAATAAATTACTCATACTAAAGTGAATTTCTTAAGTTTGTCTCAAAGCAAGCCAAGGAATGGAACTATTTGAAAAGGTTGATTCTGTAGCTCATTATAATTATGAAGATTCTAATAGGGGCCCTTTAAATTTTGTAAAAATATAGGGGGAGTTGTTGGGGCCCAACAGGTTCCTGCTCAGAAGCAATTGAACACCAAGGATAAGACGCCACATAATTAACTCGTGGTGGGGTGGAGTATACATGAACACTAGGAACATATAAAGGGGCAACCCGAACTAACACTGACTTAGGATGGTGATTATCAAATGAAAGATGCTCAATAGTGAAAATGCTTCCATTGTGAGGGAAATACATCACCTAGAAGAATGTAGACACCACACCATTCATAGCATATACATAATCACGTCCGAGAAGGATATTTAAATCTAACGAGCCTTGCACCGCTATAACATCAACATAGACAATATTCCCACCTAACGAGACAGGAAACTGAAGAAGAACCCCCAAATATTCACTAGGATGTCTGTCAAAATCCAATAACTCATGTGAAGCAGACACAAGCTCTGGAGAACCCAAGACTTTCCAAATCGAGGAGGATAAAATACTTGCAGAGGTTCTTTCATCCACAATACATCGATACATGTTTATTGAATTAAATTCAACCCTTATTTGAAAGGGTGTGGAGGAAGGAAGACGAGGCTCAACAAGGTCATTCCAATCAAAGGAAACCATCCTAGGGCTTGGAGGGGGTGTGCTCAGAATGAAGATAATGCCCCCTTGTTTTGAAAATATTGAACCAGAAATGATAAAAACATAGTCGGTAGAAACGTCACTCCCCAAAAGAAGAGTGGGATCATCTGATGAATGCATCAGCATGACCACTTTCGCAACCAATGGCTAAATAGGCTGCGGGACTACATGGTCTAAAGGCACCTCACCCCATAAAATAGGAGTGGGATCAGTTGATGACTGCATCGGCATGACCACTTTCACAACCAATGGTTGAATAGGCTATGGTCTAAAGGCACCTCACCCCCCATAAGAGGAGTGGGATCAGCCGATGACTGCATCGACATGAACACTTTTGCAACCAATGGATGAATAGGCTACGAGACTACACAGTCTAAAAGCACGTCACCCCCCATAAGAGGAGTGGGATCAACCGATGACTGCATTGGCATGACCAATTTCTCAACCAATGGCTGAATAGACTATGAGGAAACCTTAGAAGACTCAGAATCAGAAGAGCTTGTAGACAAGGACCACAATCTTTATACCTTTGGAATGCCAGGGCACAAATGAGTAAGGTGATATCCCTTGCAAAGATTACAAGGGAAGTTAGGATTACATCCTATCCATCTAGGTTTCTCAACATAATCAATGCCCCCATCATGACTAGCAGTGGATGGTTTCACATCTCCAACATGACTTGCATAGGTTGGTGATGGGTCGATAACATGACTTGTAGAGGCTACAGACCATAGCCAGTATGACTAGAAGGGACTGGATTTTTTCCCCTAACATGACTGGCAGGGGTTGGGTGAGTGTCCCCAACGTGTCTTGTAGAGGCTGGGTGTTGGTCTTCAACATGAATTGCAGAGGTTGAGGATCTATCTCCAACATGACTCGCAGAGGTTGGTGATTTCGTCTTCCTATTCTTCCTCTTTCTACTTTGTTTAGGATTCCGGTTACTAGTAACTATACTTTCACCAAGGGCGGGAGAAGGAGGAGGAGAAGAATTTGTCGACGAAGGAACATCAACATGGTTCCCATGACATAAGGTGTGCAAATGATAAGCATCAAGAACATTCAGGACATTTGGAATGGTACCCAACCAAACTTGTAGTCCCACATTCAATCCAGGAATGTACAAAGTGGCCATCAAAGGGACACCAACGTTTCCCAAGAAAGGAAAAGAAAAAGAATCCCCTTGCGAAGGGGTTCGTTGGTTGGTATCATCAGGAACTTTATCCATGAAGATATTATGCATAGGTTCTCCCCTTGCAGGATCGTTCAAGTCTGTAAAAGTCTCACACACTGACTCTAGCGAACCAGTGGTATCAAAACAACGCCTTAAAAGAGGTGCCTCCACGTTTCTAAGTGGAAGACCAAAAAATCCTCACGACTAGCGGAGTGGGCGGTCTACCACCCTAGGTCAGAGACCCAAAGAAATGAATGACTAACTCACTATGGAAAACTAGGGAGCACAAAGCACACACTAGAAAAACCCCTAAAGGAAAATCAAGCAAATGACTAACTAGTTGGAAGAAGAGTTACACCAACCAACACTAGAGAAACTTACCGATGCAAGTGCAAATAGAATATGGAAGAACCCTCCAGGTATACTCTACAAAGCGTGGCCCAATGTCTGCCCTAGGTACCATGGTATACCCTCACAGTCACATGTGTAAGTCCCTAAAATAAAGGCAAGTAGGTTGCTAGCCCGCAAACAATCACCAGGCGGTACAGTCGACAATCGGGTAGACCGTAATGAGCAGGGTATCAAGCCTGAAACCTATCAAGGGTATCGAAAGCAAGTGTTCTGGAAGACGACTGAGGACCTCGAATGGATTCAAGACCCACGAAGATCTGTGGCAAATGCGATCAACGGAATCCCAAGATAATCCCTCTATATGCGTTCTCCACTACACTTGGTCCGACTTTGGAGGGGTTATCTCCACTACCTTTCCGTAAGCGAGCTCATGTTTAGCTCTTGTGTTAGAGGGGGGTCCCGAATAAATTTCACATTTATTGGAATTGAACACTCCCTAACTCATACTCCAATGTTTGATTTAAAGGCCTTGAAGAGTTTCCTCTCCAACCTAATTCAAGGCCCTAACCCTAAACTAGTTGGTTGAACCTACAAACATAAAAAGTCTAGTTAATTTTAGATTTAGCATTCTTTTTAATGGCTTGATTTACTCAAAAAGGGTGTGGTGGTGCAACTGATGTTGTTAAGACTCTTGTGAAAAATGATGAAACTTACATGAACACTGGCAAAGAATGATTATCTTTCTTATTTTTCTTTTGAAATGCTTTTAATATGAGAAGAAAACACAACACTATGCTAATTTCTTTTTCTTTTTTGAATAACAATGCAAAGAAAATGCAAAGTAAGAAAGAGACCTAAAAAACTAAGTTTTGTTTCTTTATATTTTCTTCCAATCAAAGCAGAAATAACAAAAGATTCTAAAATAGACTGATGAATGCACGACTCATGCTCCCCCCGACCATGAGGGGGAATTTTGTTTTCAAAATGCAACTTATTTTTCTTAAAATTTCAAGCTAAAAATAAGTTAAAAACAACTAGGAAACACAAGAAACCTTTTGAAGAAAAAGAAAGCTATGCTGAAGTCAAACCTAGGATACAGACTGATATGACAGATACCATGGCTAGATCAAGAAAACCCATGAGAAGTGTGACTTCTCACAGGGAAGAGGATGTCTACCTCTTCTATTTTTTTTTTTTCTCAACATGCATGCTACTGACACTTAAAACAACAAGCGTATGTACGTGGTATATCCAAGGGCAGGGCGTGTATGCACATGTGCAGGCCCACTACAGGCCGCATGCACCTCTATAACTCCTCAAAAAATTAAAAACAAGCAGTCAAGCACATGCAGGGAGTAGTGGTGTTGAAAACCAGAATCCCTTAAAGACACAAAAACTTACTTTTATCAAGAAGATGCAAGGAAACTTTGATAAAAAAAATCTAATTTGATATTATACCTAGGCTACAAACTGCAACAACAGAGACTAGAACTAGATCCAGAAAACCCCTGAGAAGGATCACTTCTGACAGGGAAGAGGATGACTGCTTCTCTTAATTTTTTTTTTCTGAACTTAGACACGTAGCTAACACTTCATCAACCAACGTATGCACGTGGGTTGTATGAAGGTAGGGCACATGTATATGCATGCAGGCCTTATACAAGTCGTGTATTCCTCTGTATCTTCCTAGAAAAGAAAAAACAGTCAATCGAAGAAAGCAGGGAGTACTGGTATGGAAGACCAAAATCCCTACTAGCTCAGACTCTTGCAGAAACTCAGAAAAAAGGTAATAAAACCAATTTAAAAAACCCAAAAAGTATCCCCCAAAACACTAGACATTTCCCCAGTACGATCACCAATTCTGTTGTGGGTGGGAAATACCCCTATGGAATAACATTAAGGGTTCTGTAATGCATGCAGAAAATGACCTAAAGTATCCTACTTCTTACCAATATCTCAATCATAAACCCCATTATTCATATGCCAATACAAGGTTAAAGAGATCAAGTTAATGTACCTTAGTTTCCATCTTTGATGTCGATCCTTTAACGTTCGGTCACTCCTTGAATGAAAATATCCTCCCAAAGCTGAAATGCATTCAGAAACAGACAAACAAAGAACTCCAAACATGCATATGATCTATGAACTAATGGGTTAGAGATTCTATCAAAATATAATCAAATTTAAATATTGACAATCTCATATGGCGGGACGGGAAAAGTACTTCTTTTATTAATATCACAAGAGTAACTTACAATAGTGATATCGGCCACTACTCCTTGAATCTGGTCCTAGGATCCTCTTCAACTGTGCTCCAACTGCTTTTGTATATGCTTCTCTTCACACACTAGTTGCAAAAGGTTGGGACAAAGGGAATGCAAAATTGGGTAGAGTTTTTTTATAATTATTTTCCTCCTTCTAAATGGGACCCCTACCCCTTCTTTTATAGGCTATAAAGGGCTAGGTATTTGGTCGAGTGACCGACTATGGGTGGTCAAATGGTGTAGGTAACTTACCCAAAACTGTGAGTTCCGTCTGCAACTTTCCATTTTTCGTGCTTTTGTAGGTATACGTGGGCTGTAGTGGATTAGCTATCATATAGACGTGTGCAGTAGTGGAGCAGGGCGCGTGTGCCTTCAAAAAGGGCGTTTTTAAGAAGAGTTGTTCAGTAGTGGCTTGGAAAAAGATGTAAAATGATATGGCCTCATGCCAGGTAAGCATATCTGGTGCAAATTAGGGTTATAACACCACCATGTCTCTTTGTAGATCCAAGTATCCTCACGCGTCATGAATATTTTTAGGTGTGTGGTGGATGAAGGGGATTCTACTTGCATCATGTCCCTATCTTGTTGAAGAACCTTGGATTATCTCTATCTTGTTCCTTTGGCCATTAGTTAAAATCATTCAATTTCCATTCATTCAAATCCCATGGAATTATTCCATCATTTCTAGTCAAATTGGAGAGTAAAATTGTCTTAGTAGAAGTTGAGTTCATTGATGCTTCCTTAGACTACAATGTTTTAATGGGACAAAGTTGGACATATGCAATGCCAACTATTGTGTCTTTAGTGTTTTGAGTAATTCACTTCCCTCACTAGGGGTAGATCATCACTATCAACCAATTATCTTATTGTATGCCTTATCTTACATCTACTAATAGGTCAAATGTCCTAATGGTAGATAATTATAGGGGGACACATGAAAGTATTGATGTTGGAATGTTTAAGGACTCATCCTTCATGGGTTCTTTCTCTCTCCTTCCACTAGTTTGTTATATAGTCCCTTCAACTTTATATGCAATCTCTTTAGTCAACACTTAATACATCCTTTTCAAACATAATATTTTGAGGAGATCACTGAGCCATTTCCCTTGGTTCCTTTCAAAATATCATACTTTGGAGAATACCCATGGATTGTGCAAGACCCATTTATGTTCATGGTAGGGAATATATATGTAGGTTTAGTTATTCTATTATATGTAGTTGAGGCTTTTTATCAAGCCATTGAGATGGGATTTGTAGACTATAACTAGATTCCTCCTCCTTTAGATGAATATGATTAGTTTTCATCACATATGTGGACCTTCAACCCCCCCCCCCACTCAAAATATTTCTTAGAAATTGTGATCTAGGAAGATCTCGGTGGCCATCCACCTTTTCCACTGAATTGACATTTCAAGCCCATGGTTTTGATAAACCATGATATTCACTCTTTTGATAGGGAATGAAATATAATACCATATTCATTTGTTACTTATATACATCATGTAACGATTTCCTAGTGGTCTTATGTACATGCCTACAACATACAATTAATGCAATGAATCCCATTAGAACTCCACAATAAAGTGCACTTAGGCTAGAGTAGTACTAGGATGGGTGACTACTCGGGAATTCCTAGTGTTTTACATGCCTACGACATTTTATAAACTTATACCAATTTATCCCACATGCATAATGGGAATTGTTCTCCTCTTACTCTCTCATATATAATTGAGGTGAAGGAGGCCCATGCAATGGAGTGTGATGTAAATCTTGTTGCGAATGAAGCATATCCAACATCTCTTTCGTTTTCAAAGATAAGCTACCCCATTCTGCCAGTTTGTGTTCTATAATGTTTTTATCTCTTATTCATTAATAGAAGTTGGGTTTCACTATATTTTTGTGTTTCTTGCAATACAACTGTGTATTTCCTTGTTATATCTCTTCTATATTTTTGTCTTCATGTCATTCTCAAAATAATCTAGATCAGTGGTATTAGAGCAGTCTGCTACTTTCCATTTCTCAGAGCAGGTCCCCGATGAGGTTAGGGTATAGAGATTTGGGTCTCAAAATAGTTTCACCTGAGGGAAACTACTCTTTCCAACCAAAGCAACCTCCCACGGTGGAAGAAAGGGAGATGACAGAGCATGCGATCCTTTCAATACATTGCTTGAGGAAGCCCACATGTGACAAAGGAAAAAGATGATGGACAAATTCACTTGTATCCTTTAGAGACTACCGATGATGGTGGCCGAGGCATCTTCAAAAAGCAACCATTTCATAGGTGCGACACCCTTCAAGGTACAAGTCAATTTTGATATCCCCTTATTTGAAGGCCAAATATATGTATATTCTCTAGAAAAATGGTTGAATATGCTAGAAGGTTATTACTCTGTCCAAAATTTTTCTGATAGTGAAAATATCACCTTCATGCTCCTTAAATCCATTGCCCATGTCAGAGCTTGGTGGCAAGTTTACTGGGAGAGGTACACCGCGAGTGAATCTACACCATTCAAAAGAGAAGCCACTTGGGCAGCCTTTGTAGATGCCCTAAAGGACGAGTTGTACCCTATTAGAAACTATGATGACCAATAGATGAAATGGATGACTCTGCATCAGAAAAGAGACCAGACGGTGCCATAGTACACTAACATATTTTATACCTTGTGCTCAAAGATGGGTATCAAATACTCCAAGCGAAATTTGGTATTGATGTACCACAATGGTCTACTCAAGTACATACACACATAGATGGATTTCTTGGGCATATCCTCACTTATCGATATGCAGTCAAAATCAAGAAAAAAAACAAGGAGTGGAGTAAGTGGGAGTTCGAGTTTGAAAATACGCCACAATAGATGCATGGAAAAGGAAACCCTAACTCACAAAATGAAGGACATATCAACAAGGCCAACCTCAAGAGAGCCAATCCAAGACATAGGCAAAGAAGGGTAACGAGAAGTTTTAGAAAGACACTAGAAAGTGGTGTGAGTTCCACAAAATCCTCCGGCACAACACCAGTGAATGTTGCTCAAAATAGTCATTGGTGGCCGAGATCAAAGAAAAAGAATCAGAACCTAAATTAGACTTTGATTCAAAGCACAATAAAGGGAAACAATTCATCGATGTAGAACCCACTACTACCATTGGATCTACAAAAATACAACCAAAATAACCATAGGATATTGAGGAGACAAAGTGCCTCTTCCACTCGCAGATGTGAGTAAAGGGGACCCCACTGTATTTCATTGTTGATAGTGGAAGTCAGAAGAACCTAAAATCATACGTGGTTGTCAATAGATTGAATATGCCAACGATGCCACACCCCCAACCATACACCATCAGATGGTTGATTCAGGGATGAGACATCCATGTTAGTCAACATTGCCACCTGTCCTATGGCATCAATCCCTTCAAGGATGAGGTAGTGTGTGATGTTTCCCCACTTGAATTTTGTGATGTTATTTTAGGACAATCATATATGTGGAAACATCATGATATCTATGAGTCTCGACCCCATATTTTCATTGTTACTCTAGGAGGTTAGATCTATAGGGTACCAGAGGTAGTTCTGACTACTACCACTTCATTTATCTTGGAAAAACAATGCCACAAAGTAATCTCTCAGACCACAAAGTTTTCCCTCTTTATAATCTAGTAAGACTGTGAACAGAAGGTCACTGGGACCACTAAAACATCGAACCAACATGTTTCTATCCAGCTGTTGAGATCAATTCCCACTTCCGAAATTTCCCTCCCCTTCTCTATTTTCCAAATTTATTTTGTCCTTTTATTTTCCCTCTTCTATACTTACCCAAATTCCCCTTTTCCTTTTTTTCCCCTTCTAATATCCCTTTCTAGTTACTACTCTTAGTTGTTTTTCCAAAATGGTGGGTACCCAGGTTGGGGGACTTGTGGATCCTCATCTCCATCCACACTCGCACATTATGAGTTCAATTAACTGCCACATTATCCTATACTTAGAGGTTTCTACAGTCGCGGGTTCCCAGGTTGGTGGGTTTCAATATTTCATATCCCTTGTTCCGTGACATACATTTTGTATCCAAATTATCCATGATATACATTTTGACCATTGGAATCCCTGGGCTCCTAAGTACCTCATCTCTCCTATATTGCGTCTGACCGACCATGTTACAACACTTATCCAATTCTCAAACTTCTACAATGGTAGGTTGGAGGGTTCATGAGTTGGCGGGTTCACAAAAGTCCCAAATTCTATTTTCTCTCATCCATCCCCACCACCTTCGTGCTTTTATCAATACACATTTAGTATGGTTTAATGCTAATAACTCATCATGCAGGTCCCATAAATATTTTCATTAATAGGAAAAGGGATCGAGGAGATTTCTTATTAAACCACATTAAAGCATGATTTACAAAAGATTACATTATATCTCTCAAGAAATCATTTCAAATATTGTCTGGATCAAATGAACGTTCTTGTCAACTAATGGAAGTAGAAGCTCGACAACAGTTCTGTGGAGATACTTTGAACATTTTTGGACGAGAGGACCAAAAATTTCAGTGGTCTAGAGCGTACTCTTATTATTCATCCCCTTCTGCTCATAAGGAAGTAATTTGGATGTCCAAAATTGCTCATGTAGGCTGTTGTTGGCCCTTGTTTATGGATTAAGGAAGAAAGCGAAGAAAAAGGAAGGGAAAAGATGAAGTACAAATTGCACAGAAGACACACTGACTGAGATTGGGTCGAAGTGGTGAAAGAAGCAGAAAAGAAGGAGCAAAGTAAGGGGAAAACTAGCTGTTGAACAAGGATATTGAGCATGACAGATCATCAAGGAAGATGGATCATGGACAAATCAACAAGAGGAATAAGATGTCAATGAGTGCTTTGGAGCACCTCATGGAAAAGAAGGAAAGACAGGTTGGCAAAGCCCTGAAAACGTGGGTCAAGTGGACCTAGGGTTTTAGACACCTAGGGTTTTAGCATCTAGGGTTTTGACACTTATGTTTCGGCCTAAGGTTGTCTGAGAGTCATTGTAATGTATAAATAAGGACCTAGATGAGAGAAGATGGGTTTGCTGTTATTGTGGATGATCATTGTTGTTGATACTATTGTGTATTGTGCGGGAGAGAAGTGTTGTGTGTGAGAGCATTCTGTATTGTAAGATCTTTAGTTGGGTGAGAAGATCAACCCTACAGCTAGGTGCACAGGGAGGGGAGATAGAGAAGATAGAGATATCTGCAAGCTAAGAGAGCAGATAGAACTATATTTTTTCACATAATATATCAGGAAACACAGTTCTGTGGATGTAGCCCTAGGGAGAGGGTGAACCACGTATATCTTGTTGTTCTATGTGATTGATGCTGCGTTATTTTTCTTTCTGTTATAATGATATTGCATCATTGTGTTAGATATGAGATATATCTTACGCAGTAGGCCTAAAGGAGATAAATAATAACTAGGTTGTTGTGTGTTGTTGCCTTGGATCCACTTTGCATTTCCTCTAGTTGTAGACACCTGTGTCCTCCAACCCACTATTGCTACTTCGGGTGAGACTGCATCTTCTCCGCAAGTGTTTCCGAAAGGGCCAGTAGTTAGGGCTTGTTGGTGCGCTGTTGAAGAGTTGAACCCTGGGTCTGCCCCCTGTGCCAACAAATGGTTCCGTTGTCGGGACCAAGATATTTTTGAGGGAATGTCAAGGTGGTTTCCATTGAAGATAAAGATTCATAAGTGGATAGAAGAACAAGAAAAGGACTTCACCAAGGCTCAGAATAAGAACCCTAATATTAACACAGAGGATTGGTTGGGAAGGTATATCTTTACTGATATACGCGAGATTTTATTTGTAGGAATTCATAAAGAGCTATACGAGTGGTTAGCCAGACTAGAAAATACCCAGTTTGAGATCAGAGCTAGACCACCTGTGGTTTGGACATCAGTGTTGATCAAGAAGGTCAAGAGATTTGATAATGCCATGTCAAGATGAGTAGATCATTGGTTTGATATCACCATTGGAGGGTACATTACCGAGTTTTCTATTGACAAAATATAGTCGTATAGCCAAGCATAGAGATATTTCTTTAAGGGACCTAGAGGAAATTTTTTACACTTTTTGAAGTTGAAGATCAAGAGGCTATTGCATGAGAAGAACATATTGAAGATACAACAGTTGGTCAGATCGAAAGGCTAATGTTCAAGAACTCATACAATGACAACGACACAGAGGTTGGACTCCACATGCGCAATGGGAGATCATTTAGAGAACTTCCTTTGGTGAACTTGTTTGAGCAGGGTCATGAGCCACTGGCACGTGACGAAGGATTATATAGTGGAGAATAAGAAGAGCTATTGAATGAGGAACATTTAGAGTCCGCTAGGGTAGAGGAAGAACAACATGAAGAACCTCGTTGAGAATAATCAATAACTTCAGGGATTGTGCCTATTGTCGAAGTAAGTACTATCACCCCTCATATTGTTTTAGCAACATTAAATAACCAGAGTAACCTAAGTTATCAAAGCACTCAAAGCACTGGTACAAGTGGTTCAGTGCATACTCAATCAAAAAATCTAGGAAGATATATGGTAGATGAGATGAGGTTACCCAACTTTAGGGGATATGGATATGAATATCTGGATCAACATTGGTTCTTATGCGAAGCTATGTGGAGTATTAAGAATGTCACTGATGAAACTGTTAAGAGAGCTCAGTTTAGTACTACCCTAAGAGACCACACACTAAGATGGTACATGAAATTTGTCCAAGGAGTTTCACAACCGAAACCGTTGAATGTCATTAAGACTGCATTGATTTCCAAATTCAAGAAACTCAAGTGAGAGTCAGAATGCATTAAAAAGATGAAAGAAATCAAGCAAAGAGTAACTGAAACTGTGTGGGATTTTGATCAAAGGTTTAAGACCTTGACAGGCCACTTGATTTTTCAGATTCGAGATGAACATAATAAAGAATGGTTCATTTCTTCCCTCTTGCCACACATCTGAGTCCCTCTAATGCAACAAAAGATCGCTTCGCAGGCTGAGGCATTGGAGATCTCCATGAAACTAGAATCAACCCCTATGGGATAATCCAACTCAGGTATGAGCCAAATTTTGAGTTAGCTAACTAATTTATCTCTGCAGGTTGAATATATGAAGAAACCCAAGGGAAAATATAAAAGAGACGAGATGTGGTGTATCAGATGCAAATCAAAAGGCCACGATAAGGAGCATTGTCCCCTATTTCATGAGTACTTGGCCTATGGGACTTCGATCCCTTTGAAGCAGGTTACTCTACCCTGGTGTGAGGTATGTATAAATAGACATCACCCTAGCGAATGATACTACATGAAAAAATATGTCCAAACACCTACAAACCTCTACTGCACATTCTGTAAATCTGTGGGGCACGATGAGAAAGACTATAGGGCTTATGACCTCTTGCACGAAATATCAAGAAACACATATCGAATTCAAGGTGAAGTACAACAAGAGAGAAATAATGCGCAGTTTAACTCTCGAGGAAGAGGAAACTTCAACCCTCGTGGTAGATTCAGAGGAAGAGAACAAGGAGGAGGCATGGTTCGAGGTCGAGGTCAGATCATTTGTTATAATTGCACGCAACTTGGTCACTTGGTAAGGGACTGTCAGAACCCTTGTACCACTTGTAGCTATTGCAACTCATTTGAACATGTTATTGAAGATTGTCCTATGTTGTTAGCCAAACTTCAGGAGAGACGAGGAGGAAACCAACAAGTACAACTAATCTCAACAGAACCTCATGGAAAGGATCTCAAAGTCCCTGTTATCATGAGAGGAGGTGCTGCTACAGGAGAAGACAGGGTGACTCCAGAAAATACTGCAGAGGAATCAGGGGTTAGAAGAGCTGCATAGAAGACACAATTGTTCAATCCGAGGGAAGAAAAATAGACATTTGAAGAGGCAAGAAAATAATTTGGAAGAGATCAAGATTCTTCATCAAAGACACAACTAGAAGTGAGAGAATGCAGAATTACATTGGAATTTGATTAGTTTACATCACCTGGAGAAGGAAAAGATGTAAGAAAGCTTATGGAATTATTATGTACTTGCATTAATATGATTAAGGATGAAAGAGTTGTACAATAACTACAAAATTTGATCAGACAATATGAGATAGGTAGGGTAGCTCCTCTATTGAACAAAGCAGTACATCAAGTATCTAAAAGAGAAGGCCAAATAAGGAACTACACCTGAATGCACAGATTGGAGACTATGACATAGATTATGTGGTCCTCGACTTAGGGTCAGAAGTTAGTGTTATGACGAAGCAGACCTAGGTACTAATGGAAAAACCTAAGTTGATCTATTCCCCTATCAGACTTAGGATCGCTAATCAGTAGGCAGTAAGCCCCTTTGGAATATTGGATCATGTCCCTGTGGACATCGACGGGGTAAGGACATTTGCAGATTTCAAGGTGATTGAGATAGTTGATGATAGTTGTCCTTATCCTGGGTTGTTAGGAATTGATTGGGATTTCAATAATTCTACTGTTTTTTACTTAAAGAAAATAATATTGACATTTGAAGGTGATGGCCTTAGGGTTATTTCACCTCTGGATCCTGATGAAGGTCACAGATACACAGAGCCCATAAGAGAAGAAGATCACGCATACGAGCTAGAAAATATTTACAAATTGACAACAAGACAACAAAATTACATTAATCCTACAGTAGATGGGAACTTAAGCTAGCGAAGTGACAATGCATGCTCATCAAATTCAGAAGAAGTACTAGAGAACTGGCAGAACAAGATGTATGAAGTTTCTGTGTGGAGGTGTGATAGATTGACCAGGGAAGTTCGTTGGATTGGCACAGAAGTAAGCAATCTTCCCACATTTGATGGTTTAAATCATTTAGAAACATTCTTATCAGAATTTGAAGAAATTTTACCAGTACAACAATGACTGTTGGCACTGGATGAAGCTTTAAGAGAAATGCCAACGAGATGGTGGGGAACACATAAGAATCTTATCGTGGGCTAGGTGCAATGTCGCACTTTGATTACAGTGCACTTTTTATAACAAGTCGAAGAGTGCGAATTTAGATACACAGGTCAAAGCTATCCAAAGATCCATGTGTGAAGTTGTGAGGAGGCATGGAGCAACATTCCTCACGAGCAATGGGTGCATAAGTTCATTAACACTTTGGATACAACACCTATCAATTGGTATCTATAAAAAGAACTGCGCCTCACTATTGCAGATTGGCACGGTATGACTTAGAACTTCATAGCTACATTTTTATTTGAGAGTCAGTATCCCACAATGGATCAAGCTTTACAGGTTGTAAGACAGAAAGTCTTTGAGGAGTCACCTAACCTCCCTTTGGAGCAAGAAGAAGATGAATGGACTGCACCCTTCAGAAATTGCAAGGCTGTTACAATATCAATGCTGATGAAGACTATGATCCCAGAAATGTGAACATCACAGAGACATAAGAACTGAGAGATGTAGAAGGAACATGAGTCAAACTCCTTTTTATTGGACAACCAATCAAAATAAGGAAATTTAACATTGGAACAAAGCAAGCACCTAAATTAGCAAATGTTGGATATTATTGGGATGCTTCCACCATTGATAAGATCACAAAATTACTGCATGCATATCGGGACTTGTTTCCAACCAAGTTCACTAACATGAAGGGAATTGAAGGGCCCATGGGAGAAATGAAAATCCCCTTGAAACTAGATGCAAGGCCAATCAAGCAGAGACCTTACAGATTGAATCCTAAGTATAAGTAGAAAGTCAAGATTGAATTAGACATAATGTTGGAAGCATGAATCATAGAACCTATTGAAGAATCAGAATGGATTATCCCTATGGTGGTCCAAGACAAGAAGACATGAGAGATCAGGATCTATGTAGATCTCAAGAATATGAATGATGCCTACCTACATGACCCATTCTCTACACCGTTTACCGATGAAGTGTTAGATAATGTAGGAGGACAAGAGGTATATTCCTTTACAGATGGATTTTCAAGTTATCACCAAATCAAGATTGCTAAGGAAGATCGCCATAAGACCACATTTACAATAGAATGGGGATCCTACCAGTAAACAGTGATTCCTTTCGGACTGAAGAATGCACCAACCATCATTTCTAGGGTGGTGGTCGAAGCATTCAAGGACTTCTTACATAAATTTCTGAAAGCATATTTTGATGATTGGACTATTTTTAGCTTACTGCAAAATCATATTGAATGTTTAAGACTAATGTTGGATAAGTGCATGCAATGTCAGATTTCCATGAACCTGAAAAAGTGCATCTTCTTTTCACCCTTTGGAGTGTTGCTAGGCCATATTGTGTGTAAGAAGGGGTTGTTGGTAGATCCCTCCAATATTTCCATCATTGTTGATCTACCCCCTCCTACTTCAGTAAGATAGCTGTGCATTGTGCTGAGACATATGAGATACTATAGAAAATTTATCAAGAGATATGCACAGATAACAACACCTATGGATAAGTTATTAAAGAAATATTTTCAGTTTCAATGGTCTAAGGAATGTCAATAGATCTTCGACACACTGAAACAGAAAATGGTCGCTGCGCCTATTCTGGTTTTCCATGATTGGAGTAAGGAATTCCATGTGCATGTCAATGCCTCATCCATTGCATTAGGAGAAATGTTATCA
>ML840360.1:56649-73488 GCA_009831015.1 Picea engelmannii | reverse complement strand
GTGCATGGTGTATTGTGGTGTATTGGTGTAACTCTTATACTATTGTTCATTTCTCATTGGATATAATTGAATGGTTTAAGTATAAGTTGAAAAAGGTTTTAAATTGTACTGGATACTGATTCACCCCCCTCTCAGTATCAACACTGACCACTTGTCTAGGTTAGAGCATGGAGAGGAACCTACTAGTTTGGAGGATACACTTCCAGATGCATAGTTGTTGGATATCAAAAAGGTTGATTATCACTTCACCAAGATATTCCAGTTCCTATAAACAGGAATGGCACCTCGCGAATATACAATCATCCAGAAGAAACAACTGGTAGTTCGTGCTGCAGATTTTTCACTTATAGCTGGGCAACTATACAATATGGGACCTGATGAGATTTTAAGGAGACATGTTGTAGAGGAAGAGAGACCACTGATTCTGGCAGTGGCACATGAGGGCATCGCAGGAGGAAACTATGCATGGAAAGAAACAATGCAGAAGGTTCTCAGAGCTAGCCTTTGGTGGCCCACTTTACACAAAGATGCTAAGGAATACTACAGAGACTACGATGTATGCCAAAGAGTTGGGAAACCTTATAGAAGAGATGAGATTCCTTTATCACTTCAGCTAAACTTACAAGCCTTTGAGAAATGGGCAATTGATTTCGTGGGACCTATCAACCGACTAGGGAAGCACACAGGAGAAAGATACATCACCACTACAACAAAATATTTGACTAGATGGGCAGAAGCAAGAGCACTCAAGGACTGTAGTGCAACTAAAGCTACACGATTCATATTTGATGATATCATAAATAGGTTTGGATGCCCGAAGACCCTAATGATCGATCAAGGTACACACTTTATTAATAAGACTATTGAAGACTTGACTTAGGAATTTGAATTTCACCGTTAGAAGAGCACTCCACACCACCCACAGGCGAGTGGGATGGTTGAAGCTTTCAATAAGATCTTGGAGACAACGCTGATGAAGATTTGCAGTGTGAACAAGGATGATTAGGATTTGAGAGTACCATCAATATTATGGGCCTATAGAACCACTTGCAAGAAACTGACAATGAAGACTCCCTTTAAGTTACTTTATGGCCTCAAAGCAGTCGTACTTATGGAATATTTAGTTCCTAGCTTAAGAATTGTAGCATTTACATATATGGATGACACCGCCTCTGTTCAAAATAATCTTGCATAGTTGGTGGAACTAGAAGAAGATAGATTTATTATAGGATTTCATCAACATGTACAGAAGGAACGAGAGAAGGCCTACCATGACAGGCATATCAAGAATAAAGCCTTTAAGCAAGGAGATCTGGTATTGGTATACGACAACAAGTTCATGAAGCATCCAGGGAAGTTCAAGACACATTGGCTTGGGCCATATGAGGTTGCCTACATTACATAAGGAGGATATGCGCAGTTGAAGACTTTGAAAGGAGAATGGAAGGAAGGTTTGGTAAATGGGAGCCGGTTGAAATTGTACTATGACAACCAGTTTCCTCACAACTCTCAGTAAAAGAATAAGAAAAAGGGTCTAGGTACTAGGTGCAGTTGAAACTGGGTACCAGACACAGAAAATATAGTTTGCACAAGTAAGGGAGGGATAGAGAAGAAAGCACAAGTTGATCCCCGTAGTCAGAAGTTGAAGTGAAACAAAAGGTTCAGACCTGAAGTGCCTTGGGACGAGTCACATGTGAGTGTGTGGGGCTTGTTGGCCCTTGGTTATGGATTAAGGAAGAAAAGGAAGAAAAAGGAAGGGAAAAGATGAAGTATGAATTGCGCAGAAGACACACTAACTGAGATTGGGTTGAAGTTGTCAAAGAAGCAAAAAATAAGGAGCGAAGTAAGGGGAAAGATAGCCATTGAACGAAGAGATTGAGGATGACAGATCATCAAGGAATATGGGTTGTGGAAAACTCAACAAGGGGAAGAATATGTCAATGCATTCTATGGAGCACCTCACAAAAAAGAAGGAAAGACAAGTTGGCAAAGCCCTGAAAACGCAGGTCAAGTGGACCCAGGGTTTTAGACACCTAGGGTTTTAGCCTATAGGGTTTCGACACCTAGGTTTCGGCCTAAGGTCATATGAGAGTCATTGTAATGTATAAATAAGGACCTAGATGAGAGAAGATGGGTTCGTCGTTATTGTGGATGATCATTGTTGTTGATACTATTGTGTATTGTGCGAGAGAGAAGTGTTGTGTGTGAGATAATTCTATATTGTAAGATATTCAGTTGAGTGCGGAGATCAACCCTACAACTATGTGCGCAGGGAGGGGAGATAGAGAAGAGAGAGAGATCTTCAAGCTAAGATCGTAGATAGAACTGTATGTTTTCACATAATATATCAAGAAACACAGTTTTGTGGATGTAGACCTAGGGATAGGGCGAACCACATATATCTTGTTGTTCTGTGTGATTGATGCTGTGTTATTTTTCTTTCTGTTATATTGATATTGCATCATTGTGTTAGATCTTAGATATAGCTCGCACAGTAGGCCTAAAGGAGATAAATAATAACTAGGTTGTTGTGTGTTGTTGCCTTTGATCCACTTTGCATTTCCTCTAGTTGTAGACACCTATGTCCTGCACCTCCTATTTATACTTCAGGTGAGACTGCATCTACTCTGCAGGTGTTTCCGAAAGGGCTAGTAGTTAGGGCTTGTTGGTGTGTTGTTGAAGAGTTGAACCCTGGGTCTGCCCCTGTGCCAATAGTTGTGTTCCTAAAGTTCTTGACTGTAAGGAATTGGTTTCCTAGTGTGCTGATAAGTATATACCAAAACATCAAATGATTCAACTACAAGACAATTCTCCTATCTCTCTTTCTCTTGAAGTGTTCCGAAAAATGATGAAAATCCCAGAGAAAACACTCACCTTCAAAGATGAATATTGTAGGGATTTATTGAAAAAAAAACATGACAGTGACGTGGATCTCTTACCTGAATTATTGGAGAATCCCGTGACCATCCTCGAAGATATTTCCAGATTTTAAGTCATCTTGTTGAAAAACCCATTTTGGGAAATTGCCTGGTTATTTACCAGAGTTACGAGCCAAGAAAATACTGCCAACATTTCCAGTATGATTCTTTACTTCTTATATTTTTCTGTCAAGGAGCAGGCCATTTTCGATTGGGGGAAGTTGATTTCCATTGAAATCTGTTCTCAATTGTCTCAGTATAAAAAGGATAAGAAATTCTTTATGTCTTCTTATTTGGTTTTTGTGATAGCGCATTGCTGTCGATTTCCTAAATTGTCTATATGCAAGAAGGTGAACTGTGAGTTTGACCTTGTGAGATTTTGGTACCAAGCATTATGGAGGCACAAATATTCCTTGCATTTTTATGAATTTTTCAATGAATTTGTCTCTGTTCTTAAAGGATTTTTGTTTGGAAAAGATACCCCAAGAATATCCACTAAGGCTAGCAAATTCATGGATAAAAAGGGGACTTTGGAGCAAATGGAAAATTACATTGTTATCATAATTTTCGGTTCTAAGGAAAATACCTCCTTTCTTCCATGCCATATATCTGAAAAAATGTTTGCTACAAAAGTTGCAAGGCAATATAACTTTTGGCTACACTTTTTTCATGAAAAATGAAAAAATCAATTCATACCTTTGCCTTGGAAAATTGGGGATTTTGTGTTCAGAAGTATCAACAAAATTGATGAATTTGCAAACCATTTCCACAACTTGAATATGAAGTATGTTAAAAATATTAGAGGGTTTGAACCTAACAAAATATTTTTGGAACATATGTTAACAATGGGCTTTAGCAATTCATTTATCCGGACCGTTCTAGGAGAGGAAGAAGATAATAACCTGGGCAATCCTACCCACACTACTCGTGATTTAGAGACGGTACTCAGTACAAATGAATTATAAAAACAAAGAGGAAAGGGTCCCAGTGAGAAGAGTGCCTAGTCCCCAACTGTTACTCCTAAGACTACAACACCTCAGAGCAGTGCTCTAGCAACCCACCCATCTAAAAACGTAATCAACACTAGTTCACGCGGAGGAGGAGACAAGAACCCCCCTTTAGGAAAAATTGAAAGCTCCCATAAACTTCCTCTGAGGAAGAAGAGGAAGAATATTATACAAGCAGAAGAAGAGAATCATGTTGAAAGTGACATCAATAGCTTCTCCCTTGAAGATATGGATCTCAAAGATGACATTGAGAAGATGTTTTCTAACATTGACCAGTGAGGAGGTGCGACCCACTAGAATGAGTCATTAGAAATTGTTGAGAATGAGATATTTGATGAAGAAGAATCATTTGTATTTCAGAGCATTTTATTTGACAAAAAATATAAGAAATTAATTATTGAGAAGAGTGATGTGAATAATAAAAAGGGAAAATATCTTTAAGAGGTTAACCTAAAAAATATGTGGCCTTCCCAAATTTCCAAAATTCATAAAGAAACTGGCAATGCATTGGACGATTCCATTGGTGGTCTTGAAGTGGAAAATATAAAGTTAAAGGAAAGGATTAAGGAACTGGAAGAGACTTTGATGCCTCTTCCACTCCTTTCCATCCCTTTGGAAATTTTCAGACCCACCACGCTTGCAGCCAAAATAAAAGGATCCTCAAGATTACTCACATTAGCTAGGATCTATGTGGAGAATAATATCAAGAAAAGAATGGAATTGATTACAGAAGCTTGGGAAATTTCGAAGAGCATGGTTTCTTTTGGATAGAGGGAACCTGCCTTCCTTGAATATTTATAGGCTAACCTAAAAAATGAAGATGGTTTCTACCTTGATGTCGTGGTACCCTTTGGTATTAAAGTTTCCAACATGTCAGAGATAAAGAGAAGAGAGGAGGACCTTCCCTCTCCAAGTCGGATCAAGCAGTTGAATGCCTGCTGGAAGGAGAAAATAAAGAACTTGAGCAACATCGTTGAAGCCTGCAACCAAGCCATAACAAGGAGAGAAGAGTTATTCAAAAGGCTCATGGAGGTGGACCTAGCCATAATCGCTAACGAAGTCCAAGATCCAAAGTTGATCCTCAACTCGTTGTTCCTAACAAAACAACAGTTCGATGAGAAAGTTGAAATTTTTAAAGGATTGTCATTTGAAAAATTCTATGGCATAATTGTATATGATGATAATGCCATAGATAACTGACTAGTGGATTACTTCGTAAAAAATTAGGATATTGAAGAAGTATTACATGGAATTTCCATTGATCTTCGAAACTTGGAGAGAAAGTTGTTCAATATTAAAATCCGACATGAAATCAATGTGGAAACTATGAAAATTTACATCAAATAATGGTTCAAGAAGGCTATCGATAAAATGAAAAATGAAGGGAAATAAACAGTAGAGACGATTCCTGTAACCATTGATGAAAATGATAAAAGGACATCAATGAGAAAATGAACACACGAGAAACCATCATAGTAAGTTTACGCTGATCACATCCTTCTTTTCTTTATCAAGTCCTTCATCCAGATATTCCACCTCTTTCACTAGAAAGGTTTAACCGAAGACTGATAACTCCTTTTTTCTTCTTACCAAGTCTTGTTGATCCTTTTATCACCCACCATCTTCTTTCTAAAGGATTATTTATTGTGTTTATTTGCTTTATGGTCCAGGGGATCCCTAATCCAAGTATTTTATACAAACACATTTACAATTTCAAGAATATGTAACATACTATATATTTTTGGAAATTTCAAGAGAACTACTTCAGGAAAAATATCGACTGTGATTTGTAACCCTATTTTCAAAATATAAAGTATTTGAGGTTGATCTATCATTATCTTTATTTGAGCTTCCCATGTGTCCAATCGGTTAAAGTTCTCTTGTGCATGCAAATGATCTTCTTTTTATTTTTATGTGATCATAAATATTTATCTTAAGCTATGATGGATGTGAGGAAATTTTTCTTATTTTATTTAATGTGTGAAGTGTGTGATTCCTGGTCCTTTCTTAGATAATTTCTTTAAAAGGAAAACAATTTTTTTTTTCTTTTATTTTATTGTAATATTTCTATTCCTTGAATTACTACAACGAACTTTTGTCAAGTCCCACATTTTGAATATTTAAAAGTCTCAAGAAAATCTAAAAAAGGAGTACCACCTATATAAAAACTCAAGGGGATTTACATCCTCGTGTGCTTACCATTTTGGTCCTAACGGATTCAAGCCTCAACATTTTTGGCGACCATAATGGGGAATGAACTGAAATTTGGAACCTGGTCTAGTTTTTTAAAGAATATATGAATTTTCCCCAGGCTGATCAACCCCACTTGAAAATTGGATTGAATAACCAACGAACCATATTACATCAGTTATATAACTTGGTAATATCAATGGCCAAGACCTATGAATATTTAGAAAGTTCTTGGCAAACCTTGGTGTAAGAAGAAGAAACAGAAATCCTCTGAAGATAGAGGGGAGAGGAATGAAAAGACCGAAGAAATCAAAGGCTAGCTAGAGAAACACAAGAATAAGGTCGGGATTGAAGTTGGACGAAAACAAGGGACCCATTAACATAAGTAAAAGAAAGAAACGCTTTGTTCTTAGAAGTGAAAATCCTATCCCTGTAATCTCTCCAGACATGGCAGAAAGAAACGAACAATCCCGAGATGAACGTCATGAGGGGAGACAAGGAGGTGGAAGAGATGCTGCAAGAAATCAAGGAAAACCAGGATTTGAAAATCAAAGGAGGGTAAGAGATTCCCCTCTAAATATTATAGGTGAGAAACATGATCTCCTTGTTCTCTCTAAGGGCACCTTAAAGGAATTTGCTGGAGATAGAGAAATCGATGCAAAGATGCATTTGCACTTGTTTGTTGATGTTTGTGATTTTCACTGTGTTGAGTATGATGATGTCATGGTAAGGTTGTTTCTGCAAACCATATTAGGAAGAGCATATGAATGGTATACAACGTTTCCCAGTAGCTCCATTCGATCATTTAATGACCTCGAATCTATGTTCCTGACTATGTTTTCCCCTCCAATTTCTTACCATACCCTTCTCACCGATTTCACCCAGATTGGTTTGAGGAAGAATGGAAGGATATGAGATTTTAATCTCAGGTTCAATAAAACCTTGAGTAGGATTCTAGAAGATAAAATACCAAATGACCCATTCATTCTCAGTTTTTATAAGAATGAAATGCCCCTGAATCTAAAATATGCTATCAGAACATCCCAAATGGATACTTTGGAAGAGAAAATGACTAAAGCCACTAAGATGGAATAGATTATGATTGAAACAGGTTTCGAACTTGACATTATACTAGGAAGATTACAAAGGCAACTGGGAGGATTAAATATTGGTAATCAAGGAGCTTCCAATTCAAGAAAGAAAAAAGAATTCAAGCCTCGACCAGATCAAAACCAAATGGTGGGAGAAGTATTTTTCAAGGGAACCATACCTGACGTAAAGTTTGACCTTGTGGTGGAACAAGAAACTAAGAAAAGAATCAAAATTGCATAGATGAATAGAACCATCAAACAAATGAAAAACAAGATAACAAGACTAAGAAGGGGAGATAATTGCATGCCAAACCTGAGAATGCCAATCCCAAAGAAAAAGAGGAACCCTCACCCAAAAAATAGAGTGAAGTTTGAGAACATGGATAACCCACAAAGACCAAGGGTTCCCATACAACCTACTCCAAATGCGGCTATTTTGGATGATGCCTATGGTGAGCAATTAATTGAGCAAGAAAATTATTACTCACTTGACGAAATCTCCGAAACTGTGCATATGGAAGGATGCAAGACATCCATGTATATATTTGAAGAGGATGATAACAATCCCAACTTGAAATAAAACTTCGCTCAGACAAGAGGATTTGTAAATAGACCAAAAAATAAAGGGGATTCTGATAAAGAGAACCAAAAAGAAAAAACAAATGAGAAAAGAGAAAATGAGAAAGTGACAGATAACATTGGAAGTAAAAGGAAACACATGACGCCAAACTCCACTCAAATGACATATAATATTGTAGAGGATCTAAGTAAATTAAGGATAACCCTTCCCTTTATGGAATTGGTGAAGATTCCCCACCAAAGAGAATTTTTTTTGAAGTTGTTGGATGATCCATCTGAAAGAGCAGAAGTTGTTGTTACCAGTCCAAAATAAATTCTTAGCCCGTCAATTGCCAAGATGAGAGGTAAAATCCCTCCCTTCTACATTTCAATTGAAAATCATGATGTTACACTACATAACTGTTTAGTTGACACTGGCGCAATGAACAATATCATGCCGCTGGCGGTCATGGAGGAATTGGGCATGAGTTTCACCAAGTATTATGAAACCAGTGAAAGTATATATGAAATTGATTCTAGAAAAGTATCAGGTTATGGAGAAATCAAGGACTTTTATGCTTGGATTACAATATCCCCTCATATCATTACAATTTTCAATATTATTGTGGTAGAAATTCCTCCAACATATGGAGTTGTGCTGGGAAGAGATTGGAAATCTATGATCGGTGGATATATAATGAACGATGGAAGTTGTATGATGCTACCAGAAAAACAAGGAGTAATGATTAAAGTACCCCAAGAACCTATAAAACCCTTTTCATTCAAGAAGAAGGAAAATGAATTGATGGAGGATTATTTAGATGTCGGGATTGGAAACTATGCTATCCTTAACATAGAAAATAAATAAATCCTAGAGCAAGTTCAAGATGCAGAGAATAGAGAGTGTTTGTTTGAAGGCTACTGGAGGATGCCATTCAATGGAGCCTATTCAAGGTCTGGGAATGTAGTTGAAATTGTTCTTTTGAGTCCAAGTAAGATTATGCATCCACATGCTGTGAGACTGGAGTTTTCATGCACTAATAATGAGGTAGAGTATGAAACTTTGATTTAGGGGATGATCCTTGCACATGAAATGAAAATAGAACATCTATTGTAACTGGCGACTCTAAGTTGGTCATCAATCGGGTTATCTAGAAGTATAAAATAAAAAAGGAAAGACTTAAGTTGTATTTCAAAAGAGTTAACGAGTTGATGGAATATTTTGGTTCCTTTAACATTTCTTTTATCCCAAGGGACAAGAATAACAAGGCACATTTATTAGCCCTGGCGACCTCATTTTCAAACCCAAACAATATCCAAAGAAAAACATCTTTCCAAGTAGAAAGATATTTTTGACCATCTATGCCCGATAACATTGATTACTTACAAGTATTTGAGAAAGATGAACAACTGGATTTTTTTTTACTAAATGATGATGATGATGAAGACGATCACTCGTCTGCTATCTCCAAATATTGTATACAATATGAATCTCTTTTTATGAAATATAATCATGCTAATAATCTCCTTGAATAAGTTTCAGTTTGAAAAGTGCAAGAGACGAGAAAAGTCAATATTTGAACTGACAGTTGCCCAAAATATGTCAACTTGGGAGTTGATTGCACCACTGAGGAAGTTGATCAATATGTTTCCTTATTAAAATAATATATCAATGTGTTCGCTTGTACCTATGATGATTTAAAAGCTTATGATAAAACTATATTCAAACATATCATTCCTTTCAGGGAAGGTGCAAATCTAGTGAAGCAAAAAACAATGATGATGAATCCCAATATGAAACCCCTGGTAAAGATTGAATTGGAGAAATTAAAGAAGGCATGGATAATTTATTCCATTAGACACTCAGACTGACTTTCAAATCTAGTAATTGTAAGAAAAAATACCAGGGAAATCTAGATCTGTGTTGAATTTAGATACCTTAAAAAAGAAAGCATAAAGGATAAATTTCCTTGACCTAATATGGATTTTCTTCTCCAGCAAGTCACTGGATCAGCTTTCATGTCCATTTTGGATGGTTTTTCCAGATATAACCAAGTCTTGGTGGCTGAGGAGGATAGGGAAAAGACGACATTTATCACACCTTGGGAGACATATGCATATTCTAGAATGCCCTTTGGTTTGAAGAGTGCTGGAGCCACATTCCAGAGGGCCATGGATCATGCATTCAACAGGTTGATAGGAAAGTTTATGGTAGACTATCAATATGACTTGACGATGCATTCAAAGAAAAGGGAAGATCATATCCATCATTTAAGAAAGGTTTTTGAAAGATGTAGATTATATGGTGTCTCTTTAAATCCAAAGAAATGCTTGTTCGCTGTGACTCAAGGAAAATTGTGGGGCCATATTGTATGCAAGGAAGGGATTTACATATATCCGGAAATAATTAGAGTAATAAACGATCTCAACCCCCCGACATCAAAGAAGGGAGTCCAATCATTTTTCGGCAAGATCAATTTTGTGCGAAGATTTGTTCTTGATTATGCAAGTATCATGAAGACGATAAATTTGTTGCTGAAAAAGGAGAAGAGGTTTGAATGCACTCTGAATACTCAAGAGGCTTTCAATAATATCAAAGGAGAAATCACCACTACTCATGTCCTCATTAGTCCAAAATTTCAAAGATATTTCATCATCTATTCATTTTCTACATAGACAGTTGTTGTATCTGTTCTTACTCAGAAGAGTATCAAAGGAGAAGAACTCCCAATAAGTTTCATGAGAAAAACCCTCCATGACTATGAGTTGAGGTATCTAGAACTGGAGAACCAGGCCTTGGCTCTTGTAAAAGCAGTAGCACACTTTCATACTCACATATTGAAATCCCATGTTATTGCTTATGTTCCCTCATCACTAGTGAAGATGCTTCTGAATCAACAATTGAGAGAATGAAAATGGGCTAATTGGTTGGAAAAGATACAAGAATATGATATCAATATTAAACCTTTAAAAGATATCAAAGGACAAGGTTTATGTAATCTCATTGTGAACAGATATTTGGTTGACATAATGATTTCGATTTCAGTCGGAGAACCATTGGATGATTCATAATGGTATGAATCATCTTATATTTTACTTAAGGTTCGAGCAATTTCCTTTCACCATGAACCCCAAGGAGTGAAGAACATTGAAGATGAAGGTGAATTTATACATACTGATTGCTCATATACTGTTCAGAATAAATTATGATGGCATACTATTGAGATGCGTTGATGAAAATCAAGCCCAAGAACTAATAAGAGAATTCCATGAGGGAATATGCGGTGGACACTTTGCACCTAATGCAACTACCCACAGGATAATAAGAGAAGGATTATATTAGCCATCACTTTTTAGAGAATCGTATTCCACAATAAGGAACTGTTTTTCATGCCAACCATTTTCTAGAAAAATGAAGAAATCTGCGATGCCTTTGCAACCCATAATTGTAGAACAATCGTTCTCCCAATGGGGACTTGATGTTGTCAGGCCAATTAATACGAAGTCTAGAAAGGGGCATGTATATATTCTCACCACTACAGATTACTTCATGAAATGGCCATAAGTGGTGGAATTAAAGAAGGTTGATGCTGAAGAGCTAATTAAATTCCTCAAAGACAATATTCTGTCGAGATTTGGTGTCCCAGATAAATTTATCATAGACAATGGCTCAATTTTCATCAGGTCATAGTTTATGGAGTTTTGTGCAGAATATGGAATCATCACGGGTCAATCATCAAATTATTATCCACAAGGTAATGGCCTTGCTGAATCCACAAACAAAACACTTGTTCATATACTTAAGAAAACCATTGAAAAAAACCAAAGGAATTGGCATCTAAAGCTGACGGATGCATTATGGGAAAGCATAATTATTCCGAAGGATAGCATCGAGATGTATCCATATCTATTGGTTTATGGAAAATAAGAAAAAATGCCGATTAGCCTCGAGATCAATGCACTGATCTCGATGGTTAATACCGAAGATACATAAGACAGTTCACCCATCGAGAGGATAATCAATCTGTTGTTGAAGTTGGAAGAAGAATGAAGCAAATCCATGAATCTAACTTCTCAGAGGAAGAAAAGTGTCAAAATATATTTTGATCACAACACCACTGTAAAGAATTTCCATAAGGGAGAATTGGTGCTACTTTGGAACAAGGCCAAGGAGACCCCGTCGATGCATACAAAGTTTGAAGCACTTTGGATCATACCATACATCATCGAGAAGATATTGGGCTTTAACTCCTATATGATCTAAGACATGAAGGGTAAAATATTAATGTTGCCTGTCAATGTGCAACATTTGAAAGGGTTTCTTCTCCTAAGACTTTCTCATTCTCATTGTACACAATTTTATTTTTTAGATTGTATATTATTACTTTGACTCCATAGCCCAATGGGTGGAAGCACTTAGTCACGAGAGATTCTGGATTCTTGACAACCCATAGGGGGTTATCATCCCACAGTTGGAGCCTATTTTTGAGATCAATTCCCGCTTCCTAAATTTCCCTCCTCTTCTATACTTACCCAAATTCCCCTTTTCCTTTTTTTTCCCTTCTATTCTCCCTTTCTAGTTACTATACTTGGTCGTTTTTCCAAAACGACGGGTTCCCAGGTTGGCAGAATCACAGATGTTCATATCCATCCACACTCCCACATTATGAGTTTGATTGACTGCCACATTATCCTATACTTAGCCATTTTTGCAGTCGTGGGTTCCCGGGTTGGCGGGTTTCAATCTTTCATATCCCTTGTTCTGTTACATAGATTTTGTACCCAAACGATCCGTGATCTACATTTTGACCATTGGAATCCCTGGGATCCTAAGTACCTTTTCTCTCCTATATTGAGTCTGACCAACCACGTTACAACACTTAGCCAATTCTTCAAATTCTGCAATGACGGGTTGGCGGGTTCCCGGCTTAGCAGGTTCTAGAGCGTACTCTTATTATTCATCCCCTTTTGCTCAAAAGGAAACAATTTGGACCTCTGAAATTTCTCGTGCAGGATGTGTTCCTAAATGTTTTGACTGCAAGGAACTAGTTTCTTGGTGCACTGAGAAGTATATACCAAGCTAGAAGATGATTCAAATCCAAGACCATTCTTTTGTCTCTCTTTCGCTTCAAGTGTTCCGCAAAATGATGAAACTCCCAGAGCAAGATCCAACACTCACTTTCAAAGGTGAAGATTGCAGGGACTTCTTGAAAACAAAACATGACAACGACCTGAATATATTACCTAAATTCTTGGAGAATCCCACGACCATCCATGAAGATATTACCATATTGCAGGTTAGCTTGTTCAAAAACCCATTTTGGGAAATTTCTTGGTTATTTACTAGAGTTACATGCCAAGAAAATACTGCCATCATTTCTCGTATGATTCTTTACACCTTATATTTTACTATCTAGGCGTAGCCCATTTTTTATTAGGGTAAGTTGATTTCCATTAAAATCTCTTCCCAATTGTCTTAGTATAAAAAGGATGAGAAATTATTTATGTCTTCTTATTTGGTTTTTGCGATAGCGCATTGCTGTCAATTTCCTAAATTGTCTATATGAAAGAAGGTGAACTATGAGTTTGACCATGTGACCTTTTGGTACCAAGAGTTATGGATGCACAAACATTCCCTTCATTTTTATGAAGTTTTCAACGACTTTGTCTCTTTTCTTAAAGGATTTTTGTTTGAAAAATATACCCCAATAATATCCCCTCAGGCTAGCAAATACCTAGATAAAAAAGGGACTTCGGAGAAAATGGAAAATTACAATGTTATCAGGATTTTTGGTTCTAAGGAAAATCCCTCCTTTCTTCCATGCCATATATCCGACATAATTTTTTTTACATAAGTTGCAAGGCAATATAACTTTTGGTTGCACTTTTTTCATGAAAAATGAAAAAAGAAATTCATACCTTTGCCTTGGAAAATTGGGGATTTTGTATTCAGAAGTGTCAAAAAAATTGATGAATTTGCAAACCATTTCCACAAATTGAATTTGAAGTATGCTGAAAAGATTAGAGGGTTTGAACCTAACATAATATTTGTGGAAAATATGTTAACAATGGGTTTTAGCAATTCATTTATCCACACTGTTATAGGAGAAGAAGAAGATAATAACCTGCAATCCTACCCACACTACTGACGATTTAGAGACGATACTCAATACAAATGGATTATACAAACAAAGAGGAAAGGGTCCCAGGGAGAAGAGTTCCTAGTCCCCAAATGTTATTCCTAATACTACAACACCTCGAAGCAGTGCTCCAACAACCTACCCATCTAAAAAAGTAATCAACAATAGTTCAGGTAGAGGAGGACACATGAACCCCCCTCCAGGACAAATTGAAAGATCCCATAAACTTCCTCTGAGGAAGAAGATGAAGAATATTTACAAGAGGAATAAGAGCATCATGTTGAAAGTGACATCAATATCTTCTCCCTCGAAGATATGGAGCTCAAAGATGACATCAAGAAAATGTTTCCTAACATTGACTAGCCAGGAGATGCGACCCACCAGAATCAGTCGTTGGAAATTATTGAGAATGAGATATTTGATGAAGAAGAATCATTTGTATTTCAAAGTGCTATCTTTGACAACGAATCTAAGAAATTAATTATTGATAAGAGTGATGCGAAGAATAAAAATGAGAAATCTTGTTAAGGGGTTAACCTAAGAAGTATGCGTCCTTCCCAAATTTCCATAATTCATAAAGCAACTAGTGATGCATTGGACGATTCCATTGGCGGTATTGAAGTGAAAAATATAAAGTTAAAGGAAAGGATTAAGGAACTAGAAGAGACCTTGATGCCTCTTCCACTCCTTTCCAGCCCTTTGGAAATTGTCAGACCCGCCACGCCTGTAGCCAAAATAAAAGGATCCTCAAGCTTACTCACATCATCCAGGAGCTATGTGGAGAATAATATCAAGAAACGAATGGCACTGATTACAGAAGCTTGGGAAATTTCAAAGAGAACAATTTATTTTGGTTCAAGGGCACATGAATTCCTTGAATATCTACAGGCTGACCTAAAAAATGAAGAAGGTTTCTACCTTGATGTTGTGGTACCCTTTGGTATTAAGGTTTCCAAAATGTCAGAGCTAAAGAGAAGAGAGGATGATCTTCCCTCTCCAAGTCGGATCAAGCAGTTGGATTCCCACTGGAAGGAGAAAATAAAGAACTTGATCAATATCTTTCAGGTGTGCATCCAAGCCATAACAAGGGGAGAAGATCTATTCAAAAGGCTCACGGTGGTGGACCTAGCTAGAAGAACTAACAAATTCAAATATCCAAAGTTGATCCTCAACTTGTTGTTCCTAACAAAAGAATAGTTCGATGAGCAAGTTGATATTTTTAAAGGACTGTCAATTGAAAAATTATATGGCATAATTGTATATGATGAGAACGCCATAGATAACTGGCTATTGGATTACTCCATAAAAAATCAGGATATTGAAGAAGTATTACATGACATTTCTATTGATCTCTGAGACTTGGAGGGAGAGATGTTAAATATTAAAATCCGGCATGAAATTAACGTGGCATCTATGAAAAGTTACATCGAAGAATGGTTCAAGAAGGCTATCATTAAACTGTCAAATGAAGGGAAAGAAGCAGTTGAGACAGTTCTTGTAACTGTTGATGAAAACAACAAAAGGACATCAACAAGAAAATGAACACACGAGAAAACATCATAGTAATTTTACACTAATCACATCCTTCTTTTCTTTATCAAGTCCTTCATCCAATTATTCCACCTCTTTCACTAGAAAGGTTTAATCGAAGACTGATAACTCCTTTTTTCTTCTTACCAGGTCTTGTTGATCCTTCTACCGCCCACCCTATTCTTTATAAAATCTTATTTCTTGTATTTATTTTCTTTATGGTGCTTGGGAGCCCCAAGCCCAGTCTTTAATACAAATGCATTTACAATTTCAAGAATATGTAACAAACTATATATTTTTGGAAATTTCAAGAGAACTAATTCGGGAACAATCTCAATTGTGCTTTGTAACCATGTTTCCAAAATATAAATTATTTGAGGTTGATATATCATTATCTTTATTTGAGCATCCCATGTGTCCACTTTGTTAAAGTTCTCTTATGCATGGAGATCATCTTTTATTTTTATTTTTTATGTGACCATAAATCTTTATCTTAAGCTATGATGGATGTGAGGAATTTTTTCTTATTTGCTTTAATGTGTGAAGTGTGTGATTCCTGGTCTTTTCTCAGAAACTTTCTTTAAAAAGAAAAAAAAAACATTTTCCTTTTATTTTATTTTAATATTTTTGTTTCTTGAATAACTACAATGGACTTCTGCCAAGTCCCACATTTTGAATATTTAAAAATCTCAAGAAAATATAAAAGAGGAGTACCACCTCTATAAAAAAGCAGGGGGAATTACATCCTCGTGAGGTTTTTGTTTCGGTCCTAATGGATTCAAGCGTCAACACCAATAGAAGCAGGTCGACAAGAATATAGGGGAGCACATAGAGAATGAGAGTCTTCCATATGTTCAACATAGCTCTATTGGTCACGACCCTTTTCAGGTGTTCTTGGGGTTCCAACCATTAGCCCTCATTGATATATCTCTTCTTGTTGCATCTTCATTGACAGAGTCCTCCCAGACTCAGACCAAGGAAGATCATACAACCAAATATGTTGAACAGATCCAACACCTCCAACAGGTTCATCACATCCTTCCACAAACAAAGTACATGCATGTCATCTACTTCAATAAGGCAAGCGACTCCCCAAGGTTCAAATTCAACATAATTTTCCCCATCTCCCGAGGGAACTTGATGCAATTGGGACCATTGCATCCTAAGGGGGGATGAATTATACAGGTGGATCTTAGTGGCCATCCATATTTTCCACTGAATTGAAATTTCAAGCACATGGTTTTGATAAACCATGATATTCACCCCTTTGACAGGGAATGGAATGTAATGCCATCTTCATTTGTTACTTATAGACATCATGTAATGATTTCCTATTGGTCTTATGTACATGCCTACAACATAGAATCAATTCCTTGGATCGCATTAGAACTCAATATTTAGGTGC
>ML840360.1:39675-56549 GCA_009831015.1 Picea engelmannii | reverse complement strand
TGGGATCGGATTCAGGTGATGAATCAAAGATCTCATTGGTTGGTATGACAGGTAAAATTGGTGAAGGCATTGATTGTAGAAGCAACTTGTTTCATATAAGGGTAATCATGCGACACACTAAGATAGACACATTAATCGACAGTTGATCTCAATCTAATCTAATCTTAGAAGAATTGGTTAAGCAATTGGGGTTAAAAACACAAGTACATCATAAGCCTTACACACTTAAATGGATAAGCAATCATCATCAAATGCACATAACGAAGCAGTGCACAATCAAATTTGCAATTTCATCTAAGTATGTGGACGAAGTAACATGTGATGTAGTGTCGTTAAGAGAATGTGGAATGGTCTTAGGTAGTCCATATTTATATGATCGTAAGGAAATATTCTACAGGACAAAGAATCGATATCAATTAACCAAAGCAGGTCAAGATTATGTGGTTCATGCTCATCATGTTAAGGAAAATAAAACACTTCAAACAATGGAACAATTAAATAAGGAAGTGCAAGCAAGCAACAAACCAATAATTGTTTCAGATGAAGTAATCGATCTTAAGCAAGAACAATAAATGATTGTTGAATGGAAAATAAATCATAAGTTGTTTCAAGATAAGCTCATGTCCTGCAAATGTTTCAAGTATGTTATCTCATTTGCAGTCGTCTTTTTGATGTTTTCATTAGTAATGTTGTCTACATGGATGATACATGGTTCAAATGTTGTCTACATGGATGATGCTACCATTAGTAATGTTGTCATCAGTAATATGTAACAGGGTTCAAAGGGCTAACAATATACTGTCAATTGTCATGACTGTGTTACAGTTGATCTTGATGAGACAGGTGCACAGGACAGAGTTCTGAGATAGAGGACAAGCTGGGTGGCCTATCCCGAGATTGTTGACTGGTCAGTAACCTTTTGGGGACCAAAAGTTCCTTTAGTGGGGAGGTGTGATCCAGAATCGGATCCAGGAGTCTAACAGGGCTCAAAAAGGCTAAAAAATGAAAGTGCTCAGAATCAGACGAAACCAATTCCATTGCGTTTGTCTTGTCTTCTTGATTCCGGCCATATATTTACTTCGTCAAATGGGCTTCGTATGAGAAAGATATCACATTTTGATAAAAAACCCAAACAGGTAAAAAAAGGGGGTGACTGTACAGTCTATACAGTCCACGTTGTAGGCTAAATGTACAGGCCATACAGATGATGTGGCAACATCTGGAGATGACACGTGGCAGATGACATGGCATACAATAGGTGAGTTGGACCAGTCCGAGGGTGAAACGTGGCACAAAATGATGTCAGCAGGCTAATGTGGCAGGTGCAGTGGCATGCTGATAGGACATGTACGTGGAAAACAAGTGTACAAACCAATGTTTGACAAGTGGCAGTGTCTGATTGGTTGTGGAGGTGCCACGTGGCCCAGTCATGGGCTGCCACATGGCACCCTCTGGTTGGCTCTCCAGTGTTTAGAAAAATTGTGTTATGGAGCTCATGGGATTCGAAACCCCAACCTCCAATAGGGCTACGGACTGGTAGGACCGAGCTTACCACATGGCCTGCTGGTGTTACTTACTATCTATATGGAAAATTATTTATTTAAATTAACACAAAGTGCTAGTCGGAGGCGGAAAGGGCTGGGGCTTAGCCCCAACCCACGATTGTCTTACGCAACCATACGACCATTGGGGGTGTATGCGGATAGGGCCCGACCCTTGGTTCTAGAGCGATCCCATACGATCAGGACCTGTCCACCAAAAAGAGTGTGGGAGGTTATATATTGTTAGCCACGGTCCTATCCACACGCCATAAGACCAGGAGCCAACCCGGACAGGGGGCTAGTGTACAACAGGTGGAGCACCTGGCCCTATGGAAGACTTCGATATGCCCAAGGGCGTGCGCCAAAAGGGGATGCACCCTATATTTAAATTTATTTGGGTTTTTAAACTATAACAAATGGATTTTTAATTAATTTTGCCTGTAATTAATGGATTTTATGCATTATTGGGAGATTTTGAGTCCTATTTGAGCCCAGATTTTGGGAGGAAGTTGGGGATGGATAACCAACTTCAGATCTATAAAAAACATACCTGTTTGAGGCCATGTAAGGATATTCAGAGCAGAGTTATGTTGAAGGGAAGCCAAGCCAAAGCCATTTTTATGTAGGGAAGTTGTTGAGGAGCAGATGCTTGCGGGCCATTTCTGGGAGCTCCGATCATCCGTTTTGCATGTCGTTTCTTCTGCTGGGTTCTAGAGATATAGAAGAACATGAACAGATCAGTATTGTAGCCTAATGGCACTGCTGTGATGTACGTTTTTAGCTTTGAACATAAATAAAGAAGCCTCCCCCACTGAGACAAAGGCCTAGAGACGTAGGCAATTTTGTGTTGAACTCCGTTATCACTTCTCTTGTTATGGTTTGTTGATTATTACTTCATTTCATATCTGCATATATGTATATGGATGTCATAATTCCTCTTATTTCCTCATTCTTTCATTAAGCTTCTCAAATGGTTAATTAACACATGCAATTAAAAACTCAACCACAGTCATTAAAAGATCTTTTCGGATCAGGGAGAGATGAGGATCCCTTTGAAACTAGATGAAAAACTAGGCAAACATAGACCCTACATATTAAACCCTAAATATAAGGAGAAAGTGAAGATTGAGATCGATAGAATGCTGGAAACAGGGATTATAGAACCTGTCAAAGAATCGGAGTGGATCAACCCTATGGTGGTATAACACAAAAATATAGGAGAGATCATGATCTGTGTAGATCTCAGGAAGTTGAATGATGCATGTTTGCATGACCCCTTTTGTACGCCACTCACTAATGAAGTGTTAGACAATGTGGGAGGCCAAGAAGTATATTCTTTTACAGATGGATTTTCAGGATACCATCAGATCCAGAATTCCAAGGAAGCTCACCACAAGACCACCTTTGCAATATAATGGGGGTCTTACCAATATACAGTGATGTCATTTGGATTGAAAAATTCCCCAACCATGTTTTCTAGGGTGGTGGTCGAAGCATTCAAGGACTTTCTGCATAAATTTCTAGAAGCCTATTTTGACAATTGGACTGTTTTTAGTTTATTGAAAAATCATATTGAATGTCTAAGGCTAATGTTGGATAAATGCAGGTAGTGTCAAATTGCATTGAATCTGAAGAAATGTATCTTCTTCTCACCATTCATAGTGTTGTTAGGTCATATTGTATGCAAGAAGGGATTGTTGGTAGATCCCTCTAAAATAGCCATTATAGTTGATTTGCCACATCCTACTTCAGTCTAACAATTGCGCACTATGCTGGTACATACTGGGTATTATAGAAAGTTCATTAAGGGATATGCCCAAATTACAACACCCATGGAGAATATTATGAAGAAAGACTGTCAGTTTAGTTGGACAAAAGAATGCAAATAAAGCTTCGACACACTGAAACAAAAGATGGGCACTATGCCCATTCTGGTTTTCGCAGATTGGACCAAGGAGTTTCATGTACATGTCGATGCATCTTCTATTTCATTGGGAGCTATGTTATCACAACCGAGAATAGGAGACATCGACCACCCGTTAGATTTTTCTAGCAGGAAGCTATGAACAACAGAGGTCAATTACACCACTATTGAGCGAGAAGGGTTAGCCATGGTGTATGTGCTACATAAATTTTTCCACTAATTGTTGGGAGGGAAATTTAAAATGTTTACTGATCACTACACGCTCAAATACCTAGTCAACAAACCAGTGTTGGGGGGAAGAATCTATAGATGTCTTATGTTCTTTCAGGAATATGATTTTGAGATCATAGTCAAGCTAGGAAGAATGAACAAGGGTCCTGACCACTTGTCAAGGTTGGAACATGGAGAAGAGCCGACCAATTTGGAGGATGCACTGTTGGATGCACAACTGCTAGCAATTAGAAAGATTGATGACCACTTTTCATAAATAGTCTAGTTCCTGTCAACATGAATGGCACCTAGTGAGTATACAATCCCTCAGAAGAATCAACTAGTAGTGTGTGTTGCAGACTTTTCACTTATAGCTGGACAACTATACAATATGGGACCTAATGAGATACTAAGAAGATGTGTTATGGAGGCAAATAAATCATTGATCCCTACAGAAGCTCATGAGGGCATCGTAGGAGGACATTACGCAGGGAAAACAACTATGCAGAAGGTTCTGAGAGATGGCCTACCTTACACAGAGATGCTAAAGACTATTACAAGGCTTGCGATGTATGCCAAAGAGTTGGAAAACCATCTAGAAGAGATGAAATGCCATTAGCACCACAACTGACCCTACAAGAATTTTAGAAATGGGCCATTGACTTCGTGGGACCCATAAACCCACCAGGAAAGTGCATAGGAGCAAGGTACATCATCACTACGAGAAAATACTTGACCAGATGGGCTGAAGCTAGAGAAGTTAAGGACTGTAGTGCAACTACAGTTGCACGCTTCATATTTGAGGACATCATAACCAGGTTTGGATGCCCAAAGATCCTTATGAGTGATCAAGGCACCCATTTCATAAATAAAACAGTTGAAGCCCTGACTGAGGAATTTGCAGTACACCATCAGAAGAGCATGCCTTATCATCCACAATAAAATGGGATAGTGGAAGAATTCAAGAATATCTTGGAGACAACATTGACGAAAATTTGCAGTGTGAATAGGGATGACTAGGATTTAAGAGTACCAACATTACTTTGGTCTTATAGAACCACTTGAAAGAAATTAACAATGTAGACCCCCTTCAAGTTAGTGTATGGTCTTGAAGTCATTGTCCCAATGGAATACCTAGTGCCAAGCCTAAGAATTGATGCCTTTACAGATATGGACGACACTGGCATTGTTCAAGAGAGGCTTGCACAGTTGGTCGAACTCGAAGAAGACAAATTTATCACAGGATTCCATAAGCAGGTATGGAAGGAAAGAGAGAAGGCCTATCATGATAGGCACATCAAGAGGAAGACATTCAAGCAAGGTCATATAGTACTGGTATATGAAAATAATTTCATGAAGCATCTTGGGAATTTCATAACGCATTGTCTTGGGCCATATGAGATCACCTATGTTACAGAAGGAGGAGTTGCACAATTGAAAACCTTGAACGAAGAATGGAAGGAAGGATTAGTGAATGGGAGTCGACTGAAGTTGTACTATGACAACCAGTTGCCTCACAATTCTAAGTAAAATCATGAAGAAAAGGGTCTAGGTACCAGGTGCAGTTGGAACTGGGTACCAGACACAGAAAAAACCAGTCTGCACAGGGAAGGAGAGGAGGCATAGAGCAGAAAGAAAAGGCTGCACTACGCAGTCTGAAGTCGAAGTAAAATAGAAGAATCAGATATGAAGTGCCTCGATATGAGTCATAGGTGAGTTTTGGGGGCATGTTGGCCCTTGGTTATGGAAGCAAGCAAAGATCAATGAAGCAAAGGCAAAACGAGAAATTCGTAGAAGACAAAGTGACTGTTACTGAGTCGAAGTGAACAAAAGAGCAGAAAAGATGGAGTGAAGTCTGAGAAAGAAATTTTTTGGATGAGGAGATCGAGGATGGAAGGTCAACAAGGAAGAAGGACCGTGGAAAACTCAGCAAGAAGAAAAATCCACCGTTAGATGCTTTGGAGCACCACCCAAGAAGGAAGGAAAGACAGGATGGAAAACCCCTGAAAATGCGGGTCAAGTTGACCTAGGGTTTTAGAAACCTAGGGTTTTGGTATATAGGGTTTTGACACTTAGGATTCAACCTAAGGATGTCAGTGAGCTATTGTAAAGTATAAGTAAAGGTCAAGAGGACCTCAGTTGGGTTGGTAAGATAATTGTTGGGATTGTGATTGTTATTGTTATTAAGTAAGAAGTATTGTGAGAGAGAGAAGTGATAAGAGTGAGAGCCTTCTGGTATTGCAATATCTTCATCTTGGTGTGAAGATCAAGTCCTATAGCTAGGTGCACAGGAAGGAAAGAGATTGAGAGAAGAAGAGAGAAGATTTGATGGCTAAGAGCATAGATTAGAATTGTATGCTTCATCTTAATATATTATAAAGCACAGTTTTGTGGACGTATCCCTAGAGAGAGGGTTAACCACGTATATCTTGTGTTGAGTATGATTGTTTCTCTGTTCTTTTTCATTGATATACTGTTATTTCATTACTGTGTTAGATCAAATCTATAGATGTGCGAAGTATATCTAAGTTGATAAGTAATATATGCATGTTGTATTGTTCTAGTATTAGATCCACTTGACATTTCCCTTAGTTGTAGACATCTCTTTCCTGCAAACCCCCCATAGCTACTTCGGGTGAGATTGCATCTACTTCACAGGTGTAGCCGAAAGGGCCAATAGTTAGGGCTTGTTGGTGCACTCTTGGAGTTGAACCCTGGGTCTACCCCTGTGCCAACAGTTACCACCACAAATTTGATTGAAACACAGGGAATGAATACCTTCTTCGGTAACTTCATGAATGCAATGTCCTCTATCATTGATCCATAACAACAATCTAAAGTAACAATCTATACTCAGGCATTAGCTTCATCAAATACACCAAATATTGCTAACAACGCACAAATCTGGTCCCTATATTTTGATGGATCCAAATCCCGAGAAGGGGAAGGTGTTGGTTTTGTGCTCATCGACCCTACAGGTAATAAAAAATTTATTGCTTTTCGATTAGATTTTGAATGTACTAACAACAAAGAAGAGTACAAAGAACTTATGTAGGGACTAAGGAAGGCACTAGACATGGATGTGAAAAATTTGGTAGTATTTGGTGATTCATAAATAGTAGCCAAATAGGTAAGAGATGCAATACATTGTTTGTCACCGCATCTGAAGAATTACCAAACCGAGGTATGGGGTTTAATGCACACATTTCTAGCATTTAATATAAATTCCATTCCTAGGATGAGTAATTCAGAAGATGATTTACTGGCCAGTGTTACTTCTAAATTGTTGCCCGCTGAAAGTCTTTCTCCTAACATGTTCTTAGTTGAATTGTTATTCAGGCCATCGATTCTGGACAACATCACAAACTGGAGAGTATTTGATGATGATCAACAAATGATCAATTTTTTGCATATGGAAGACACCTTCCAGGATGTAGTTATTGATGAAGGCACTCACGACGAGAATCTCTGAGATTTCATGGTAATATCTGATCCTCAATCTCCAGAATCATCATCCGAGATGGTAAACTCTATCCCCAATTTTTTTGTGATATTAGACAAATTTTATGACCTACATGAAAATTTTAGAGGGGTAGTCAATTGCAAAAAAAATGGTTCCTCTTTGTTGTATGAAACTGTAAATTTAGGAACACGAGATAATCCTCAAAATATTAACCTGGGAAAGGGGTGTTGTGAACAAGAATGGTCTTCTTTTATAAAATTATTCAAAGAATTTAAATATGTATTCGCTTGGACGTACGACGATCTAAAAAAATTCAACCCAAACATCATACAACACATAATCCCTATGAAATCCCAGACTCAACCTTTCCAACAAAAATTGAGGAAAATGCATCCTAAATTGGAACATACCGTGAAAAAGGAACTGAATAAATTACTTGCTACAAAGATGATTTTCCCAGTTAGGCATACTCAATGGGTATCTAACTTAGTCCCTGTAAGGAAGAAAAATGGAGAATTCAACTTTGTGTCGATTTTTGAAATTTAAACTGAGCATCTAATAAAGACAACTACCCTGTTCCTCAAATGGAACAAATCCTACAACAAGTATCTGGTTCCGAAAGACTATATTTATTATATGGTTTTTCAGGATATAACCAGGTCCTGATGTCTCCTTCAGACCATCTTAAAACCACCTTCCGTACCTCGTGGGGCACTTATGCCTACAAAAAAAGGCCTTTTGGATTGATAAATGTCGGTGCCACTTTTTAGAGAGCAATGGACATTACTTTCTGTGGCCTCATCAACTAGTCAATTGTGTTCTATATTGACGATGTCACCGTCTTTTCAAAAAACAATAAATATTACTTGTCTCACCTTAGGGCTGTCTTAGAACGATGTCGCAAGTTCGACATATCACTCATTCCCAAAAAATCAATCTTTGTAGTAGAACAAGGGAAAATGATTGGGTTTATAGTGTCTAAATGTAGAATGATAATTGATCCTAAAAGAACCCAATCCATTGCCAAAATTCCCCCTCCTTCCAAAAAGGCCATGCAATCCTTTTTGGGTAAAATTAATTTTGTCAGATGATTTGTCCCAAGTTTCTTTGAAATGGTTAGACCTATACAAAATCTAATTAAACAGGATGTTTCATACAAGTGGGGAACAAAATAAAGTCAATATTTTGATTCAATTAGAAAATCCATAATAGAAGAACCTTCCCTGATGAGCCCTGATTTTCCTCAGGATTTCACTCTATACACTTTTGCATCTGACAGATCCTATGTTGTTGTGCTTACACAGAAAAATGTTGAAAGTAATGAGATACCAATTTCCTTCATGATCTCTTCTTTTAAAGGAGAATAACTTAATTATCCCGTGGTATATCAACAGGAATATGCTATTTTTAAAGCAGTGAAACACTTCAGGTATTACCTGTTGAAATCCAGAACCAAAGTTGTTGTTCCTTACCCCGCTGTAAGAAATATGTTAGTACAAAAAGAGCTGGGTGAGAAAAGGGAAAATTGGATAACATCACTTCAGGAATATGATCTTCAAATAACCCCTGCCCAAATTGTTAGAGGTCAAGGCCTATGTAAATTAATGGCTAATTCAATTGAGAAATCAAAAAGTCAAATAAACAAATCAACTGAAAATCAACATAAAGAAATCAGTTGTATGCAAATTGTGCCCAATTCTTGGTATGAGAATATCAGATTTTATTTATTGCATGGATCTGGCCCTCACAATATTGATCCCAAAAACAGAAGAGCACTTAGGCTTAAATCTGAGTCTTTCCAATTAATCAATGATATATTATTTCGAAAGAACTTTGACGGTGTTTTTCTGCATTGTTTTGAAAAAGAGGAGTCCAAAAAGTGATGGCTGAACTTCATTCCGGTGATGTCGGTGGCCATTTTGGTGGAGATAACACTGCCCAAAAAAGTTCTAAGGAATGGATACTATTGGCCTACCTTGTTTAAATATTCCCATATGTTGTCCCACAAGTGTATAATCTATCAAAAGGTTGCAGGACGGGTGAAAAAGGCAGCTTTTTGTTTGCAACATGTTACAGTAGATGCACTTTTTTAGCAATGGGACTTAGACATCATAGGACCAACCAATCCCCCTTCCTCACAACAATACAAGTACATCCTCATGAAAACATAATATTTTACAAGATGGCCTGAATATTTACCTTTAAAAGTGGTCAACACCAATCAAATAATGTCATTTCTGAACTCCCATATCATCACTCGATTCAGAATTCCTTAATGTCTGGTTTTTGACAACGCTTATTATTTTTATTCTCTTGATATGAATGTTTTATATATGGAAAAAGGGATTAAACTAAAGTAATTTGATAGCTACTACCCTCAACAAAATGGTCTAGTTGAGTCAACAAATAAGAATCTAATCAAGATTATTAAAAGGACAGTTTTAGAAAATCACAAGAATTGGCACAATGCACTATACAAAGCACTTTGGGATGATAAGGTAACTCCAAAAGCCTCCATTGGTAATTATCCTTTCTTCCTCGTTTATGGAAGAGAAGTCCTCCTTCCCCCACATGTCTTTCTTCCTTCTCTGCAATTACCGCAGAAATTTCAAGAACAAGAGTGTCCTCCTCTGGAAAACCAAATAAATGCTTTATTAAAATTAGAAGAGGTAAGAACACAAGAAAAACATAAACTTGATCAACACCAGCAAATTGTGAAGAGTTGGTTTGATACAAGTTCATCTTCTGATAGGAATTTTGATGTTGGGGATTTGGTTCTCAAGTGGGAAAAAGTGCACGAGGGTAAGGGAGAACATACCAAGTTCCAAAACCTATCGCTGGGACCATTTGTAATTTCTAAAAAATTGGGTTCTAGTTATTTTTGTCTGCATAAATTGGAGGGACAACCAGAAACTTTCCTAGTGAATGGCCAGGCTCTCAAGAAATATTTCCCTTGATGATTTCAGATCCACCCCTTTGTAAATATTTTTAGTTTTCTTTTCTATTTTTTATTTTGGTTCTTTTCATTTTTCTTGATTTTGATTTGTTTTCTAGATGATTATTTCTGGATCACCATTCATTTGTTGAAGGGAATCAAATTTTTTATTCATTAGCAGCAGTTCATAACAACTCAAGCACCTGAACAATAAGTGTTAAACTCAAATCAACGAATGTAAGTTTCTGTACAATTATTTTTTCTGGTTTCTCATTAAAATCACATGAAGACACGATTATCCTTAACAAACTTCTAACGCCGTCCCTGTTTTAATGAGAACAACTCAATGTGCTTCCCCATCCTAGAGATGATTTATTAACATAAATCTAATTGTCCAAATCATGATGGACGTTATCAGAACAGAAAAATAATTCTTAAATGATCAATCCTTTCATTACCGAACTGTGAGATCTTCAGTATCACCCCACTCTCTTAAATATCATGACATTTTTGGGAATTTATAAACAAATTTTAAAGAGTTGGAAGCATTGTAATGTGTGGTAATTGTGTGTAAACCCATCAGGACATTGAATAGGTCTTCTGGTAGCGGGTAAATGCATACATGATACCAAGGCAACTTCGCCAGGGTACTGAATAGGCCTGCTGGCAACGAAGAAATGTCAGGTTTTTGAAGATCCTTAGGTATGTATTTTAAATTGATCAGGTGTCATGATGCTTTTATCATGAATGGACGAATCTTGGATGAGATAGAGGTACTAGAGTGGGTTAAATGACATCCCTATCGAGGCTATGGATGCCTATTGGCAACAGTGGCCCTGCCAATGGTATCAAAGTAATCTCTATAAACATCGTTATACCTATGATCTAAACAATATACCATATTACAATTTAGGATAGAAATGTATCTGGTACTATGACTGTGTGATTTTTCTGAGTTATTGTCGAAATGCTTGATTTGCCGTTAACTGTCTCCAAAATTTATTGCTAAGTCATATGTGCCTCTGATATGAATTTTTGGTGATGCAGAGATAACTGCTTTTCCCAGCATGTCGCCATTGTTGGAAGCCAACAATTCTATCAAACTTTATCACAATAAAAATTCATCACCAAGAGATAAATTTTTTTGTAGCTTCCTCCTTATAATTTCAAACATTTTTGTCTTTTGGTTTGAGGAGATTCAGTGGCCTAGATGATTATAAGAGTGTTTCATTTTTCTTTCATTTTGTTTTGTTTAATTTCATGACTGCAAGCATGAAATTAGAACAAAATTATGGTTTGGGTAATCATTTTATAGTTTATGATTTCTTGGTTTCTTTTGCTAAAGGGATTACACCTAAAAAACATCTATATGTTTAAAGTTTGTAAGCTTATCAATTGATCCATTGCCATTAATTTATTCACTATAGGAGATGTAATTGAGTCTCATCTATGGTTTATTATACATTTTTTTACATTTGATATGCTTGATGGCACAAAAATTTGGGTTAAATTCAAAATACGAATATTGCTCTTACCAGTTATATCACAATACTATTAACCAGGTACAAGACTGATGTACTTGCAATTCTGCATCATCCTATTGTCCTTCATAATTAAGACTCTCATTCATTATTCTATTAGGTAAGTGATAATGGTTTGGGTTCAATGTTCATTGTGCATAGTGGTTTACAAGCATGTGCGTCCTCTAGTTATTTGCCACTCAAAGCTCAAATTACCAAGCATGATAGCCTCCCAAGTCCATAGGTATCAGGACTATTTCAATTTTATAGACCTCTCCCTATTGTTTGTGTATTGGAAAGAAAAACCTGCCTCTCTTTGCCTTTACTGTGTCTGTGTGATAACACCCATGGATCCTATGGTTAGAATTGAACCTAAAGGTTCGCAAGCCCTCCTCTCCCACGACGATGCTATAAGTGATATACAAGCACATGGGTGGGACATTTTCATCCGAAAGTTTGAGGGTTATACCTATCAGTTGCACAGGCATTCACTCAATCGTTTGATGGATCTAAAGCTAGAATTGGGGATCTGCAACTCGAAGTAACCGAGGATTATATAGCACGAGCTTGGAGACTGTCACAAGAGGGAGAAACATGGTTCAAAAATGCCAAATTAGAAGGTGTGCTTTGGAGTCTATTCATGGTATATAAGAAATTGAAATGCTGCCCTAAAGGTACAATGATTAGTCCCATACAATCCAGATGGCACGACCTACTTCTAATTCTTAAAACGTTCATAACTTGTGAGGGTAGGTATGGCTTAGTTTTCTTGTATCACATTCGTCTGTTGATGATTTTTCTAGGGTTCAAGCTAAATATGCCTTTCTACCTATTTATGAGCCTGCTTAAAATGTCTAAGCGTTATCAGAAACAGATTTTAAACCTTCTGTCTAGCCTTTTCCACCATGGTCTTATTCGAATTCTGTTGTTGTCACATCTAGCTAAAATTGGGGATACTTGGGAAGATTTCCTATGTAGAAAGAATTTCACCCTACCCGAGAACACAATAGAATCACCTCTCCTTTCCAATAAAAACCCCAATCCCTATAACCCTACCACTGAAAATCAAAGTGTTGATCCACATGAAGACCATGCAACCAAAGAGATAAATTTTGTTGTTGTTCAGAATCCTTTGGGAAAAAAACCACGATATGATTTCGTGCCTAGAAAATAATTAGAGGAGGTTATAGATGTGTTAAAGGAGAGGGTAATATCCAAGAGTTTGCAAAATCGACAACAAGATCATCTGAGCTCGATCTCAATGATCGAGGTCGATGATCACTTGTTTGATGACAAGATCAATGAATTTCTTTCCCGAGAAGATGTAGATAACTAGTTCCTTGGGAATGAAACCGGTATTGAACCTATACAATATGATTTCATTTCCGATCTACCTCCGTTCTTAAAAAATTAAGAAGGCTTCGCTGGTATAAGCCACGATTTGAAGCAAGCTACAAAACAGGCCAAAGCACCCATTTCAAAACACACTGAAGGTCCAAATCGAAGGAAAATTGAGTTAGGAAATACAAGTCGGCCAAATCAAGTCAAGATAAACAAAGTCGAATTTCTCAAGTCATTTTTCTTCCAAGTCGAGTCGGTTCAAGAAAGAAGTAACCTAAAGGTCAAAGTCGAAGAAAACTTAAATACAAGTTGGGTTGACATTGAAGCAAGATGGGTCAATTAGAATTGAAATACTCAAGTCAAAATTTCTCCTAGTTGATTTGACCAAAAAGATATTTGATGGTCGAATGAGGAAGCAAATACGAAAAAAGGGTGAGACCAAGTCAAATCCTTAGTGACTAGCAGCTGAGAGGGAACCGATTTTAATATAACCATCAAGTAAAATGTTTACAAGTTGATTTTAAATAATCACCAACAAAGGAGATACATGGAGGTCGATTTAGACATTCATGAAAATGTAATATGTACTGAAGTCGATCTGGCATCTTATGAGGAAAGGAAAATTTGGGAAAGTTACATTCAAATAACTGCCTATATCAGAAATTTCTAGCATATCAGTTAATTGGGCATGTTTTGAAAAAAAACCCATGTCGTAGAATTTTAAAATTTGTTTTCATCAGTCCAAAATCTTCATACGAAAATCACTGTCTAAATTGGTGTACGGAAATCAATTAATAAAAGTTACCATTTGTGTTAATTAAATTAAGGGGTGCAATGTTTCATTCCAAAAGGACACATTGTTTCAAAGTGGCACCTTTTGGAGGACTGTATAAGTAAAGGAATATGAAGGGAAGAAATTATATATATATATATATATATAATGGATTGAATGAAAGTTCATTCTATCGGGTTGGTGCTTGTTTACAGGCCGAGTCTTTTCATGAGGATTGGATTCCTCACATCTTAGTTGGATCCGAGATCAATAAGTTGGGTCTTGTTATGCGGGTTGGATTCCTCATTTCTCAGTTGGATATGAAAACTACAAGCTGGGTCTTGTATCAGAGAGTTGGACCTATCATATTCAGTTGAAGTTGAAGATATTAAATGATTGATTTTGTTTGTATTCATTTAAGTTAAATAAATAAAAGAATGGTATTTTATCTACTTCATACAATTTGTGTTATACATGTTTATGAATAATTAATTGAATTGAATATATCTTATTCAGTTAATTTAGTTAATCTATGAAGGTGTGAAAAGTAGCCAAAAGTTCCAGAAACTGATTCACCCCCTCTCAGTGTTAGTGTGTGTTTCAATAGGTACTACATACTCATGTGACCCCCTAGGTTAAATAATTTCGTTCCAGAGGAAAATGAACCCACCTCGAATCACCTAGTCCCTCAACGCTATCTACAAATCTGGTAAATTCTATACTAAATTCTAGTGTATGTCATTTCTAATCCTTATACTCTAGAAAATTCAAGTAGTAGTAGTAGAGGAAGTGGGGTAAGTGCTTTATTTATATCACAATGAGGACCTTCAGGGTTTATTTTGATAGGATATCCAAGTTCTCCTATGGAAAGTCAACATGTAGGATCCGTCACTCGATACCCAAAGTTTTGGGGTAAAGGGGATGAGGATATTGAATAAAAATGGTTTCTTTGTGAAGCCATTTGGAGGTCTCATGGAACTCTAAAATGGTTGAATTTCAGACCACTTTGAGAGGGAGAGCCTTAAAATGGTACATGAAATCCATTGAACCAGGGAATCCTCAAGGACATGCTTTCACTCTTTCTAAGGTAAATCATAGGTTTATAGTTGAATTCTGCTTACCATAGTCAGAGAAATATGCTCTCTCTGAGTTGTGAGAGATCAAATAGAAAGGGGACGAGTGTGAATGGGAATATAACTAAAGTTTTAGGGACACTATAGGGAAATTCGCAAACCCCATCCACGAATACCACCATTGAGAATGGTTTATACTTGGGATGTTACCATCAAATCAAATACCATTGACCCAACAAAGGATCACTACGTTGGGGGAATCCTTAGAAAACTCCACAAAGATCGAGGCTATGGAAGACTATGCTGGTAGTTTTTGGGTGATGCAACCACCTGACCATCATAATATCTCGCAACTACAAGGCCAAATTTTTGCGTTAACTGACAAGATTCAATAATTGAGCTTTCCTAGAGTAGGTAGACCATAGGTATGGTTTACTAGATAATATATTGAGGATCACACAACAATGGAATGTCCAAGACTGAGGGGTGAAATACCCACTCCCCACCCAATGGAGCCTTCACAAATAGGACTGTTATCATTGAAAAATCATCCACAACATTGCACACAATGGTTGAAGAAAGACATCAATTCCAACAGTAATTAGTCCACCTACAACACCAAAATCCATCAAAAGGAAAAAAACTATATACTTGGTTCAAAAAATCAAAGTGCGCAAATTCACCAAAGGAGGCACGCGCACAGTGCACAACATGTGTAGGATAAAACAACCCTCAGCATGCACTATGCGTAAAACATGCGACTATCTACAATAAAAGCCACACACTTCCATGAATGACACATTTATGAATCTTGTCGGCCCCTCAACCACTTCTAGTCCACCCCCCAACACGATTTGACACTCATATCTGAGCGAAATCTAGCTTGGAGGTTGGTCAAGGGCTAGAGAGTGCCCTAAAAGGCCCCTTGTTCACACTATGAACCAATTACATTTTCCCATGGATGGATGCTATAAATATGTGCCATGAGTGTGCTAATAAAGTAATATCTTCAAGGTATTGTTATACTACAAGAATTCTTCTTTGAGAATCCTCTTTTCTCTTTGAATCATTTAAGCACCATTGCAATAGGCCATTCCACTCACCTCTTGAGAGAATAAGTATTGTATTTCTTCACCATTTTCATTTCTTCCATTGTATGAAGAGAATATCTCTCAATTAGGGAACTCAAGAGCCCTCCCAAGGAGGAAGAGGGGACTCATAATTCCTTGCCTTTCTCTATGGTGTTTATCCTTCCAATATATTGATCCATTGGTAGCTATATATTGGTGATTTCTTTGCTTTTATGGTTCTAATTTCTTCAAGATTCTCTAACGTTTATTTCTTAGTTGTTTTTAGTTGTATTTCTTTTTTTTCATGTGTATTTGGTTTCTCTAACCAACTCACTAACTTATGTCTTGTTTAGCTGGCTTAACTAAGAATGCAAGTGTTGTATTTTTGCTCACCCAAGTGACAAAACCAACACAAAAGATTGGCGACCATACTGGGGACCGAAATAAAATTCCTCCCTATTTAAGCCTTGAGAGCACTTAATTTTGATTATTTTGACATGCAAGTACCAAAACTGGCCTAGCCCAACCTGCCAAATTCAAAATTCAAAGTCGAGGAAGGAGTATTTCACTTGGAAATTTCTTCCCTGACTCGTGATAGGAAGTGTGTGGCTTTTTAGGCCCACAGACACGCATTCTGCACATTGTGTACGAAACATGATTCATTACTCTACGCATTGTGTGCCCTGTGTGAACTTGCCAGAACTATATCCCATGCATAAGTTCAGTTTTTCAAATTGTAAGGGTTTTTATGAATGGTTTGAGGGCCCTTAACCTTCAGATTTTTATTTTTATGTACTTTGTAAGGCAACTACACTCCACTTAGAGTCCTTTCTCATAAGAAATGGTAGCTAACATAGGCACATAGGGGTAAAAAAGAATCACCATTCTCCTCTTTTTCTTTGTTTCCACATGGCTGGCTCATTTGGTTTTTAAAATCTTAAGTTGAAGTTATTGATTTTCATACACAATCACTTAATTGGGGCTAGAAGTAAATTTTAACCCCCAAGTATGTTCTTCCTGTAACG
>ML840360.1:17596-30823 GCA_009831015.1 Picea engelmannii | reverse complement strand
TTTAGATCACAATATAGGGAAGTTTAAAGATCAAGTAATAGGCCCATACATGCCCACATGTCTACAATTCTAGGATAGTTTCAAAATATTTCTTAGTATAGACGACATTTTAGGGAGTTTAAAGGATTTGTAAGGACCCATATGTCCACATTGCTAGTTCTTTAGGGATTTAAATATTCCACAAGGTTGTACCAAAGACACATAGTAAGCTAGGTAAGAAGATTTGTAAGGACCACAGGAAGTCCACATGTTGCAATCTCACACTTAACTTATTAAAATATTTGCACACTTTTTCAATTTCTTGCACACAAAGCCACTCCACACACACATAATTTCTATTAGAATAGTGGAGGTCGAAGTAGGATTTCTCCAAAATAATTCTGCAATATCCAACTACTTCTTTGGAAATTATCCACACCAAATTAAATCAAATGAGGTTGGTCCTTGACCCCAATCTCTCAGCCCACCACATCTAAATTTTTTCTAAAAATGCACTAAAGTTTCCTCCACAGGAGGTGCCAAAATAATGTTTTTAGTCTAGGTAGGATCTTGAGGGTAGGCATCCAAATAACCCCTCGTTATCAAGTTCTCACATTTTCAAACAATAGAAGTTGAGAAATAGGGAACTTTAAAATCCTCCAAGTCAAGTTTTCCTACACCATAAGGCAGGGAGATACCCGTGAAGGGTCGAAGTTTGAGGTTTGGTTGTTCTACGCATCTCTCCTTGAGTCACCCAACTCTTGTGAGGGCATCCGACCCATGACCCATTTTTGAGGCCGAAAATCTAAATTTCACACTTTGACCGAGGAAATTAGTGGCCAAACTTAGGATACCCACCCAGGTGGTGATTGTGGGCTTCAATCACACCTTGATCATATTTTGTGTGGATATTGGGAAATATTGCCAGCTCTTTCACGATATGCACCCTCTACCCCTCATTATAACTAATTACTTCAACCTTCACTAGTTCCTCTTTTGGTGGCTTCAAACCCCATTGTTGAGTGCTATTAGAAGGCCCAGTGCTAAATTGAGAGGAAGGACGATAGGTATTTTAGGACACAAGCATTTGTTTTTATTGTTCCCCCACATGGAAAAAATCCACCTATCCACATGCTTGTTTATTGATATTTGATTTATGTATGATGTTCATTTGATTACATGCAATTGTGAGTTATACTATTCCGTGAAGGTAAAAAATATACAAAGATATTGTTCATTTATTTCTCTCTTTTCACCATTTGCACACATTCACTTTGCTAGTCAAAAACCATAGGGGAACCACAGAATCCCCGTCATTCTAGATGATTGAAGAATCTCCCTCCTATTCTAGGAGGATTCCCTAGTCTTGCAAACTCACTGACTCAACCATCTCACACCCCCGTGAGTGCTACTTTTTTGGGATCAACTTTACTTGGTTCCAGTTTGCTTGGGTCCAATACCAAAGGTCATCCATTTATTATTTCTCCTTCGCAAGGAGGTGGGATCAAACTTCTTCTCAAGGGAGAAGTACAAGCCCACCAAATCCCTCTCAAGGGACAAGTCCATTACCTACACGCACAATGGCTGGAATTAATCCTCCACCAAATCTCCCTATGCCATACTTGGTCATAACATGTATGGCTAGAGCTAATCCTCCGCCAAATATCCCTATGACATTATACTCACCATTTCCCCCAAATTTCTGACTTCTAACGAATGAAAGAATCCATGAACATGCAACGCCCTCCAGCGTCGCCTGCCCCTCAACAAGCCCCACAACATTATTCGCAACCACCACCTCCGGATGTTTTGAAAAACCCTATTACACAACAAGGTGTGATGAATACCCAATAGGATATAATACCAACCCCACCACAAATGGGGCAATATCAAAACACGAGTCCCAATCAACCTTGAAATCCTGTCGATTGCAATATCCTCCTTACTAGCAAAGAAGAGATTCTTCTGAAAACACGCAGTCGTAAATATAGTGTTCCCCTTGAACCTACCCCAAACACCTCAGAAGTGGCTCCAACTATATCCAGACAACCATTGATGATTCCATGCCCTAACACTGAACCAAACCCTCATATACCCCATATGTCGTTACGACGGAATGTACATAAACCTTATGCTAGGGAAGCCCATAACTATAGTATGGTTGATGACTTATCACCGTATCCTACAACCATGTATGTATTGGAGCTCCTCCAAACCTGTCAATCTCAGTGGAAATCCTTGCTTTCTGCCTTGGGGGAAATCGACCCAATTGATACTCGACTCATCACCTTTGATATCGATAGCAGAGAACCATGCCTCCTCACCCTGGTAGCTTTCCAGATACCAGTTAATATTAGGAACATCAAAGTTCATCAGTGCATCATTGATTAAGGTGCATCCACATGCATCATGTCCAAATTAGTATGGAAAGAACTCATCTCACCTAAGCTAGTACCATCCGCCATCACCCTGAGATCTTACGATGGTCGCCCATCGTCCCCTAAAGGGATCTTCCAAAATGTCCATGTATAACTTGGGGGGGAAACTATCCTAATTGATATTAAAGTTATCGATGACCCACTTGATTACAATATCTTGTTCGGACGTAGCTACATGTATTCTATGAAGATGATAACCTTTTCTGTGTTTCAAACAATGTTGTTCCCCCACAACGGGAAAATTTTCACCATCGACCAACTTACACATTACGAGCCTAATCATTATGCCAACATTGATAACATCCTCCCCCTTGTCTGCACCAGCTGAGATGCTTTTTTGGTCATCGACATAGGCCCTGGAATATTCAAGGACCCATCCTTATTGGGGGTATTTCATGGAGCACCACCTCTTCTACACCATTCTATTTCATCACAAGTGTGTGTCGTGTCTTCTAATAGAATAGATATCAGAGACAATAATCCTCCCATAGAGGCCCCTCCCGACATCGAAATTCCACCAGCCGAAGCACTATTACCTCAGGAATTCTCTGGGAACCCCACTGCACCACTTATCCCATATTCCCCCCCCCCGCCACCCTCCAAGGGAGAATCTCATTTTGGGAGACAGTCCCCCAATCCATTACCCAAATTCCCCTTTTCTTCCCCCCACCTAGAGTCCAAGCATTCCAGGTAGTTGCTACTATCACCCTTCCAAATATGGTTCTTGCCATCCCTGTCTGGTATCTCCATCCACCCGCAATGGTTCCTAAACCATATCTCCATCCTCAAACATAGGCATTACCGATGCATATCCCAGTACAGACTCCTACCACAAAACCCCCACCCTCAAATAGCGACAACACCACCACCACTAGGGGAAAACGATAGAAGAACAATCCCATAGCTCCGCTCCCTCCCTGAGCTCAACCTCCTTGCGCACTATGTGAAAGAGAATGACACCCCACTAACAGATGTCCTATTCTTCCTAAGTTACACAATCTGATCCATCTGCCTAAAGAAACCCCATTGCTTACTACTCCACCAAGTACATCCACTGCTACTACGGAGTCCTCAATCACACACAATAAAGGGTTACGAACCAAATTCGCTTGTGCCATATGCTCAGAATATGGTCATTACACTCATCATTGCCCAACTCTCCTCAATTTCGCCAAACATTATCCGAAGTACGCCACATGTCTCGGACAAAGCCTTCTCAGTCACCCCCCATAGAGGCTCACATTACTAACATTCGTTATATTTCATTGTCAGTACTCAAGTGAATGAGATACCATCCACAATATCATGACATTCGGCTTATGTCAAGTGAGCCATCACACCCCATACACGATATCCCTTCTACATCCTCACCACTAGAGGAAAATAACACTTACCCATCGACAGTTCCCCTGCCACCTCCCTGGATCCCCTGTATTCTTTCATTTTCCATTGTGACAAAGATATCCTGTAGGATCTCACTACCCTTGATTTCCCATGGAATGTGCTCCATCATTGAGCACTTTTCATTTCACAAAAGGCCTTTCATCCCCCTACCCAAGCCTCTCTGTGTGTAATCAAAACCAAAGATTTTATTCCTTTGGGGCATATTGACTGGTTCAACAACCTTATCCCTACCCCAAATGCTTTTGAAGAAGGAAATATGGCCAACATATCCCCCACTATCAAAATTGACATTTCCATTAAACCTGGAATCATAGAAGAAATCACCATTGGTGCCACATGCTCCCCTGAAGAAATCATTGCTTACAAAGCTCTCTTTCAAGAATACCGATATATTTTCTCTTGGTCATATATAGAGATTCCTGGCATCAATCCTTCTATATCCAAACATTGAATCGACACTTGGATGGATGTTTCCCCCTCCACCCATCCAAAGATATGGGTATCAAAGCTGAAATCGACAAGTTACATGCTACTAGTTTCATTTACCCCATTGCTTACACTTCGTGGGTCTCCAACCCCATCCTGGTTAACAAAAAATAGGGAACCATTCATGTCTGCACAAACTTTCATGATCTCAAACACGCCTGTCCCAAAGACAACTTCCCAACCCCTTTCATTGATCAAATAATCGATGATTGTGCCGGCCATGAAGCACTTTCCTTTATGGACGGGTTCTCTAGCTATAATCAAATTCAAATCCACCCAACATATCAGTACAAAACTGCTTTTACTACTCCTTAGGGTACCTTTTCTTATCGCGTCATGCCTTTTGAACTAAAAAACACTGGTGCTACATTTCAACGAGTCATGACCTATATTTTTCATGATAGTTCTCGCATCATCCTTTCCTATTTGGACGACCTCACTCCTTGCTCCAAAAAGTGAATTCAACATTTAGATGACTTACGCATCATTTTCCAATGATGTCACCAGTAGAATATCCACTTGAACCCCCTCAAGTGTGTCTTTTACGTCACTTCTAGACGCCTCCTTGGGTTCATCGTCTCCCAACATAGCATCACTGTGGACCCCCTCAAGGTCCAAGCTATCACAAAAAATCCACCACCTAGGAATTTACATCAACTGCAGAGCATACAAGGCAAAGCCAACTTTTTACATCACTTTGTCCCAGACTACGCCACTCACGCACACATTTTTCTCTTCCTACTGCGACATGATATCCCATTTCGATGGGATGAACATGCTCAATCAACTTTTGATGATTTGAAATATGCCCTATCCAATGCCCCTTTAATTAGTCCCCTGGACTATGATCACAATTACGTCCTCTACTTATCATCCTTAGTTGTCTCAGTAGTAGGAGTCCTCATCCAATTAGGGGATGATGTGAATGAACATGTCATTTACTACATTAGTAAAAACCTTTCAAGGCCACCCTTAAAGTATACTAATTATGAAAAACTTGCATTCACAGTTGTCCTTGCAGTCCAAAAACTCAGACATTACATTTGGCTTCAAACTACCAAAGTCGTAGAAGATTCCAACCCCATGCAATACTTGCTTAGTCGATGACATATTAATGGAAAATTTCCCCGATGGATCATTATCATCCAAGAATATGATCTGGAGTTTTCTACTCCCAAAATCAATAAATATCTTGTCCTTTCCAAACTCATTATGACTTTTCCCTCGTACACTAAAGCTTCCCCCATCAATGAGGATTTCCCTGATGAACACCTCTTCTTCATCCCCTATGATGAGCCCTGGTATGGTGACCTCCTTGTCTACCTTTGTACACAAAATTTTGGGTCTCATATCTCTCTCGATGATCGTTGATGCATTCATCATCAGGACCCCTGATACATCCTCATCAGAGACATTCTCTATCAACGCGGGGTCGACACCATTCTTCAGCGATGTCTTGCCATCAATGAAGCTGAAAGAGACTCGAATGATTTCCATAACGATGCTTGTAGTGGTAACCTCTCGGGTATGTCCACCGCCCAAAAAATCATTTGCGCAAGGTACTTCTGGCCCACTTTATTTCATGATTGCATCCACATTGTCAAGTGATGCGACAAATGCCATCTTTTTGCAAACAAAGCATGAGCTACATCAGCTCTTTTATACCCAGTCATCACCGTCAACCCCTTCTGTAAATGGGGCATAAACTTCATGACTTTCCATTCTCCATCCCGTAATGGACACAAGTACATTTTCATGGAAGTAGATTACTTTACCAAATGGACCAAATCCATGCTCACATTTAACAGCACCGTTGACACAACAACACACTTTTTCTTCAACCAAATCATTACTCGGTTTGAAGTCCCACTATAGTTAGTTTCCGATCATGGTAAAAACTTTGAGAATGAGATCTTTGAGGAACTCTCCTAAAATTTAGGCTTCACCCATGAGTTTGCCTCCCCATACTACCCTTAGTCTAACAGATAGGTCGAGGATGTCAATAAAGTCCTCAAAACCATGCTACAACGTACCGTCAACAAACATAAGACCAACTGGAATCATATGTTGTTTTCTGCTTTATGGGCTTATCGCACGGTAGTCAAAACTGCCATCAGTTTTACACCGTTCCACCTTTTCCATGGGATCAAAGCCACCCTCCCTATCAAGTGAAAAATCCCCACATTACGCACTGCCATTGAGTTATTACCTGACACTGCTATAATGGAGCAGTGCCTGCTAACCTTAGAGGCTCTTGATGAAGATCATCAATCTTCATTACAACACAATGAAGCATCCAAAAAAGGGTCCAAAGACACCTTCGACCGCCATGTCAACCTTCTCTCATTCAACGAAGTTGATCTCCTGTTAGCCTATGATATCACCCATGATACTCTCATCCATGGGATATTCAAGTCATTATGGTATGGACCCTTCATAGTCCAACATTTCCTCACTAAAGGAGCCAACATCTTTGCCTCCCCCGAAGGCTACCCCCTCAAAGAACCTGCCAACGGGTTGTACTTAAAGAAGTTTTACGCCTAAGCATAGCCCCTCTACCTTAGGTTTCATTTGTAGAGTGTTTAGTCTTCTTTATCACCACCACTCCTCATGTCTAATCTATCATCCATGTTATTGACAAATGCATCATCCATTGACCTACCACATAAGTTATGCTGAAGGTGCCAGTCGTTGGACCCAGAATCTCGCTTCGGTCACTTGGGTCCTCTATACTCCCTCACATGTCCTGCTCCACTCTAGTGGCATATGTTTGGGCTTGGCCACCAACAACTAAGCCAAATATGATGTCGTCATTGGTATCCTCCCTGAGCCAGTCACCGCCACATTCGTTAACTTAGTGTTCTATTAGATTCTCAGCTTGTCGTCCTACAACTCAACAACATATATCATGTTCATGATCCTTGCCTCTTTTGCAAATATCTGCAAGGTAGACTCCTATCTCACAACTTTGATTCCATAACATTTACACCTATTCCAATACACTTCAATCAAGTAGCATATCACATGGCTAACCTAGTATTAGATTGGCATTTATCACATTAAATAAAATTATATACATAGCATCATACATTTGTCACAACATATAGAAAAGACATCATACATACAAACATAAAATAGAGAGACATGAATGATAAAAATTATATCCATATATATATCCTCAAAGGTCATAAGTGTTTACAAAAAACATACATATATAATTTCCTGTAGGCTCATGAGTCCCCTCATTCCTATGAGTACAAAAAATGGGTATCCAATACCCTATACAAACTTGAGCCCACATACACACACACACACACACACACACACACACACACACACATATATATATATATACAAAAATGACACTCAAGGTGCCCCCAGAGATCCCCCACAAGTCCTTTATCATCCAGATGCACCCCACTAGCTAGGGGCCCTCCAGCTCCAGGAGGAAACCGACCAGTCATCACTACCCCCACCACTGCGGCTCTATGAATTAGGTCCCACCACTCTGTTGGTACCCCCACACACTGGTCTAGGACCTCCTCATCCTAGATGTGGGCCCATATGCCCTCAGGCACACCCTATAGAACCTGCTCGAAACATCTTCATATATCCCCCAACATGACCCTGAAATCTCCCCGTGGCTCTCTCGCTGATCCAGAACCAACGTCATCTCACCACTGCCTCTGTTCAACCCTAGGCTCTATAGGCGCCTTTCAAGCTGGCCCTCAACAAGCCGGCTTCTCGATGACCTCTGCCTCTCGTCCTTGGGGTCCCACATCTGCAAAACAGCACCATAGATAGTGTCAACATCCATAAACATATATGATAAATGTTATCTATCCAAAATCACAAAACATAAACAAAATAAAAACACATACCTCGTTGGTCCCAGTCCTCCCCAAGACGAAGCACCATATCTGGATCCTTTTGATAGTCCATATCCATGTATGGATAACGTAGGATAAACTATGTCATATGGCGCCACACTCAAGCCACCCTGGCCATGAAATAGTGACCACCCTCCCCAACTCCATGTCAGGCCAACACATGGGCCCACCGCATCAGTCGTGACTCTCATTTCCCCATTGGCTCTAGTAGAATCCTCGGGCGCAACAGAGACACTCTCTCCAAGAACCAGGCCACTAGAATGCACCCGAAAGAAAAATCACCAGAGTCAACTCATCGACATCGGTTCAACTGCACCATCATCTTGGTGTGCATCAATACACCCCATGAAAACAAGTTCCCATCCAAGACCCACTCCACCACCCTCAACTAACCGCCAATGATCCTCAGAGTACCCAAGGATACGTATATCCTCACCACCATAGCTGCAATACACTCCATCAAGAGGTCATCAATGGCCTCGATGCGAGCGAATGAACCCGACATAGGGTTCATCTCAGTACAATGGCAAGCCACCATGGTCTCCACTCGATCCTCCCAGAGCATATGGGGATCGATGGCTAGTGCCCTCCCATGGAATGGGAGTCCTGTCAAGAAGTACACATCCTCTGTAGAAGAGAATGTCAGTTTCTCTCCCATCATAATGAAGCACTGTAGACCAGTGATCCATATCCCAATCAGATATTATAGCAGGAACTCCTATGATCGTATCAAGGGGCAGTCAAAGAATTTGAGAAACCCGCAGGCTGCCAAGTGTCTCTGTACACCCAACTGCTCCCTCACAGCCTCTCATAAACGGTCCTAGTCATGCTCATGCTAGTAGACTGACATAGTGCTATGTGCTCTACTGATCACCTACATCCACACATAAACATTTGATCAGCCTCATCATCCATCAAAAATCATAAAAATATCAAAAAATCACAACCCCTTAGCCTGCCCACAGTGCGCGGATTTTCCCTAGATAGTTGCACACATATGCGCACTTATTCTTTGTATAGTTGTGCACTAATGCGTAGCTGTCTTAGAAACAACTACGCATGAGTGCACAACTGTCACTCAGACAAGAGTGCATCTCATGCACGCTTGTCTGTCCCACCCACGCGCCCACATGCACGGTTGTGTCAAGAACAACCGCAAATTATGTGCAGGAAATGGGGTTATACTGACACACATATATGTGGGTATTCCCCTACCCTTAAAACCCCATGTACAACCCTCCGTACAACCCCTACCTACAAACTATACAATTCACAGGGTGCAGGATTCTAGGACCACTAACATGTCTCTCGCAACTCCCAGATTGGTAGCCTCACGCTCCCACAATCTCAAAAAATCCTCAAAACTATCTTGTTAGCTCACCAATAATGATAGGTACAAATGAGGTGGCATTGTGGGCCCACCATCCATCTATAGCCCCTTTTTCCCAACTTCCACACTCTGTTACATGATTCCAGAGCCTCTATTTTCTTATCCGTTCTCAGCCATGGGATCCTGATCCCACCATCTACACATTCACATTCCTTGGGTTATCATCTGTAATTGGCCTCGGAGGATCATTTTTCTCATGTCACGTTCATGTACGCATGATCACTTTCAATTTTATCAAATAATTGTTATATTTTCTTTATCATCAGATATTGTTCACGTCGGGTATTTGGTTTTCATGTGTGCAGGTACTTGTTCAACAACTCTTACATCCCTTTTAGGTATATGTTTGATGCTTGCATGTAATTATTCCCTTTGTAAATCAATTTCATATCCCGGTCAAACCCTCTGACATTTACCTTTAGGATCCCTACATTTGGCTTTGCAGTATATTCACCTCTACCGCATGTTGGTACAGTCATTCGATAACACTCTCCCCCACATGAGTTTTCCCATTCATAGTTCCCCTTGGAAAATTGACACTCATGCTGATTTCACCCCCTAGGGATGGGAGTCCCGATAGTATTACACACTTCTGAGAATAAACCCCATACTTCTTCTCATCATATTTCTAACCTTCCTAAAGGACTCCCAAGTCATATCATCCTGGTTCTATTGACTGCATATCCACAGTTTCATTAGCCATCTATCTCATCCACCATCAGTTTTCCCATCTGTAGATTGTCCTCCATCCATTAATCTAATACAAAAACCCACCCATGGGGCCCCCACCCTCCAAAAATTCTCTTTCACAAAACTTGTTCCCTCATAGGCCAAGACATCTTTCATTGGGGAACCCATTTCTATATTTTTATACTAAACCCAAATTATTCTTTATTTCTTTGGTAATTGTAAAAATCCTTTATTTCCATCATATACATAGTTTTTTTGTCGTCATCCTTGATGGCCTTCTTTTTTCTAGAAAAGAAACCCATGTCGCCCTTGGTTGGGGAATCCACCCCTTTTTTCAAATTGACATCGTTAACAAACCCCAAGTATCCCAAGTCCATGTACCCATGATCTTTGAGTTTTCCCACTTTATTAGCCTCTGACATAGTTTAACCCCATATCTAGTCGCCCCCCTGACACTAGATCCAGTTTTACGGTTGCTACCAGTCATCCTTCAAAATTCCCTAACCAAGGGCAGTCTTGAATCCCACAACATCTCGACTTCGTTCATGTTACCCGTTAGTACCTGATATATCCTATTACTCAGTGGATTTCAAGAAGCCATTTGCTTATTTGCGTCACATCTCCCTTTTTTTTGACATCAACACAGTTTCCATAAGGGTAACAATATCTTGACTCTCATTACCTTTTCAATGAGGAGTCTCAGACGACACAGAGAGAATCATCATTACCTTCTAATTCCATTGACCCCCATAACATTCAAATTCAACAAAATCCCATGTTACGATGGGTTTTATATGCAACTATTGCAGTTGTTTCATACTAGCTGAAGACCTCTGAATTTGTTAGGCCATCAATGCCTATGAATCATCGACAATTCTTATAGTCTTCCTTGACTCACTTCAGAGCCCGTTCACAATTTAGAACTATCATCTATCATTATCAACCTCCCCAAAGGGTGCTACAGTTATCTACGTCAACATTCATCATCAACTATAATCCCACATCCTAGTTTCATGACATGAGCATGGGGCATGCCCGCCAAGTTTGTACACAAATTTTATTTTTTCTCCCTAGAGAAAGGTTTGGGTCCCATAATTTTCCCTCTCCCTCCAATGGATTGGTATTGTAGTTCCTCTCTTCACTCTTACTTACAATGGCACTCTCAGCAAAAGAAACATTGATTTATTTTGGCTATACGTGTGCTCCTAACCTCACACATTAGGGGGCATATGTTATCAATGAAAAATCACTTGCAACATTGCACACAATGGTTGAAAAAAGAAATCAATTCCAGAAACAATTAGTCCACCTACAACACCAAAATCCATCAAAAGGCAAAAAACTATATACTTGGTTCAAAAAATAAAAGTGCGTAAATTCACCAAAGGAGGCGCGCACACAGTGCGCAACATGCGCGGGTTAACACAACCCTCATTGCACACTATGCACAAAAACGCGCGACTATCTACAAGAAAATTCATGCACTTCCATGAACGATGAATTTATGAATCTTTTCAGCCCCTCAACCACTTCTAGTCAGCCCCCCAACACAATTTGACACTCGTATCTGAGCGAAATATAGCTTGGAGGTTGGTCAAGGGCTAGAGAGTGCCCTAAAATGCCCCTTGTTCACACTATGAACCAATTACATTTTTCCATGGATGGATGCTATAAATATGTTCCATGGGTGCACTAAGAAAGTAAGATCTTCAAGGTATTGTTATGCTGCAAGAATTATTCTTTGATAATCCTCTTTTCTCTTTGAAGCCTTCAAGAACCATTGCAATAGGCCATTCCACTCACCTCTTGAGGGAATAGGCATTTTATTTCTTCACCATTTGTCATTTCTTCCATTGTATGAAGATAAGAGCTCTCAATTAGGGAACTCAAGAGCCCTCCCAAGGAGGAAGAGGGGACTCATAAGTCCCTTCCTTTCTCTATGGTGTTTATCCTTCCAATATATTGATCCATTGGTAGCTATATATTGGTCATTTCTTTTCTTTTATGATTCTAAGTTCTTCAAGCTTCTCTATCATTTATTTCTTAGTTTTTTTTAGTTGTATTTCTTTGTTTTCATGTGTATTTGGTTTCTCTAACCAACTCACTAACTTATGTCTTATTTAGCTGGCTAAACTAAGCATGCAAGTGTTGCATTGTTTCTCACCCAAGTGACAAAACCAACACAACAAGGACCATCGAGAGGGGTCATGCAAGTTGTCATTACAATGCCATTTCATGGATCTATGCAGTACCATGCCTTCCTAAATCATTAGGGAAGACATAGTAATGAATGTTATGAAATATGCATAAGACATGGACACTCCCCTAATCATTTCCAAATCCTACAAAAGTATACCCTTTCCACAAATACAATATACTATGAATTATGTGGGTCACCTATTCACACTACCAAGTAGTGTCATGCTCTGGATTCCCTTGCAGATAGATTGGATTGGTCTACATTAAAGTTTGATGAATATTTTCAAGGGTTTCAAGGAGATCATATAGATAGGGGAGGATTCATAGGTGGATGAACTAGTGGAAGCAGACCCATTTGTTATTACAACTGTAATGAACAATGACACATCGCAAGATATTGTCCTCTTCCGAGAAGACTTTGGTGCACACACTGTAGAAACAACACCCATGTCACCAAGGATTGATCGATATTGATCACGAAATGGGAAGATCACGTAAGGAAATGATGCGAAAATTTAATAAATTATGAGCCCCGACCTATCACTGAAGAAAATGAGCCCAATATTAATATTATTACTAGAGGAGGAACATGAACTGGTGCTTGTTGGATTACTGAGAGTGGGGGTGAATCCGTAATAGAGTAATTCAATCATTTTTAACCACAAATGCAAGTTTTATATCAATGTAGAATTATCATCCAATAGTTGCAGAGTAAATAAACAATGAACAAATGAGCAATCATACACATACA
>ML840358.1:24245-35807 GCA_009831015.1 Picea engelmannii | reverse complement strand
TTAGCCATATCCAATTTAATGACCATACCTTTTCCTTTTGCCTTAACGCTTGAATGAATTGCTTCTTGAACCAATACTATATTGTCCATGATTTGCCTGTCGTGCATGAAGCCTCCTTGAGTAGGAGAGATGACTTTGGGAATGATTTTTTTTAATCGGGAAGCTATGATTTTGGTAAGAATTTTATAAGAAGAATTGCACAAAGAGATGGGCCTAAATCTAGTAAAGGAAGTAGAATTAGTTTCTTTATGAACTAATCCAAGAAATGAAGAATTAGTGTTCCCTCCTAATCTTAAGGTTTGATGTGTATAATTCAACATTCGTTTCAAGTCATGCTTGATTAAGCCCCAAAAATTCTCGTAGAAAGAAATTGAAAAGCCCTTCTGTCCAGGGGCTTTATCCTGCCCCAAACTCCATATGGAAACAAAAATTTCAGCTTCAAAAATTGGTTGGGTAAGAGCCAAATTGTCTTCATTAGTAATTAGGGATGGGATATTCTCAAGCATAGAATCCACATTAGGGGGATCCAACTCTTCTTGTTGAAAATATAGGGCAACAAAATGTCTCTTGGCAACAAATGTAATACCAACAAAATCTTAAACTTGTGATCCATCTTCTAGGGTGATGCTAGCTACATTGTTCTTGGATTGCCTAGCCTTGGCTTGGTTATGAAATTTTTTGTATTCCTATCCCTCGCCTCAAGCCAAAGGTTGTACAATTTTAGTTTCCAGAGCTCTTGTTCACATCTTAAGGCCCTTTGATAACGGATTTGGAGATCTATTTCTTCTTTTTGCAGCTGTACAATGATGTCTTTATCTTCTAATTCCTTTTGTATTTTGTCAAGCCGCTCTTTAAGTTCTTCTTTCTCCTTTTCTAGTGGATTAAAGGAGGACTTCGCCCAAAGTTTGAGAGCTTGCTTCAGTTATATGATCTTTTGCTCCCAATTAAAAATTGGAGACCTAGGAACCCATGTTTTCCAAGTCGATTCAACCAAAGAATACACCTCACGACGGTTGAGCCATAAGGGTTAAAATGAAAAGGAAGCGACCCATATTCAAGAATTTTGTGAACATGCAAAGAGATGGATTTATGGTCAGAAATGAGGGAAGGAATGATATAGGATTTTATTGAAGAATTTGTATTGAGAAAATTACTATGAATAAGAAACAGTCTAAATGAGCAACAATATGCCCCGACCAAGATCTCATGTTTGACTAAGTATGACTCCCTCTTTGAGGATTAATATCTATCATATCCCATTATTCTAGATGTTCCTACATATTTTCAGGGAAGGGATCCCGACCAAAGAACTCCCCTCTCTTTTCAACGTTGTTTATGATGACATTAAAATTGCCAGCTATAATACAATCCATAGAAAATTTGGTGTCTTTTAGACTTTGTAGGGATTTCCAACAAATGGATTTCTCCATTGGGTTAATTAGCATGTAGACGTTAATGACTACAAAGAAATTATTGAGCTTCCTGGATCTAAATTTAGATAGAATCCAATGTTGGGTTTTGAAAGTGAAATCTAAACTTAACTCAAAGTTATTCCAAATAGTGCACAGACCACCAAAGGCACCTCTAGAATCTTCATCTATGGCATTGCTAGAATTCCAAATAATTTTCCCAATTTTGATTGCTTCATCCACACTCATTTTGGTCTCTTGAAGTAGGAATATTTGAAGTTTTTCCGTTCGAAATAAATCCCCAACAACCATAATCTTGGGGTCGCTTCTTAAACCCCTACAATTTCAAGAGACCAATTTCATTATTTAGGAGGGTTTGGGTGGGAACATCGTTTGGTAACAACATTTCCTTTGTAGGTTTTTGAAGACTTAGAAACCCCCCATCATTTTTGGAATTGTTTGTTGTGAACTCAATAAGATATCTTTATTAGCTTGCTCTTCTCACACTGTTTTGAATGCCTTTCTCCCAAATCGCCTAAGAATATTTTCCTCCGGCGCCCTATCCTCCAGCTCTTCTTCGCCAATACTCTCATTCTTTGAGTTGTATTTTTCTTATGTAAGGGCCACTTCCGCATCCTTGAAGAAGTCCATTTCTTTAGACTTAGAGTGAAATAGGGAAATCACGGTTTTCACCGAGACTTTAAAGAGAACCCTCTTCTCATCGCGCTGCTTTATGGGACCAACATTTGGTGAAGGGTTTCTGATTTTCGGTTGAACTGAAGGAGGCTCCTTATGCAAGGAAATTTCACCAAGAATAGACAATAGAGCCATCCTCAACACGTTCCGCTTCTTGGGACAAAACTTTAAAGCTATTTTTGGTGGAAAAACCCTCATTCTGTTGCGGTTTCCTAGAATTCGCTCGGGAATTTGATGAGGGTTTCGATCCTCTATGCAATGGACCAGTGGACGAACCATAAATGGGTGGATTTATAGTACCATTCGTACTAATTTTTTGGGAAACCACTTTCCATTGTTCTTCCTTGCTCAAACCCGAGGAGTTGGGATTGCCTGCCTTCTTGCACTTCTTTGCGAAATGCACATATTCATGGCAAATTTTGCATTTAAAAGGGAGTTGTTTGTAATCAAGTTGTTGCACATGCTCCCATTTATCTAGGGAGATAATCACAACTTTTGGAATCCCCTTTTCCAAATCCACTTCAACACGCATTCTTTCACAGGAAAAAATATTCTCTTTTGGTTCGACTCGATCAATATATCTCCCTATAGAGTTCCCAATATGACGTAGAGCATCATCACTCCAATAATAGAGAGGGAGGTACGCTAACCAAACACACACTGGAACTGCGTAGGGAACATCATTTTTCAGGACTGAAATCAGGAGTCTATTGGTTGAGATACATTCCCTTGCTCCAAAGAAATATGGGCTGCTATGAAAGATTAGATCTTGGTCTTCCTTGAGCTCAAAACGAAAAGCAAAAAAACCCTCCCACAAAAGAAGTGATTAAGAGAGCCCTTGATAAGAGGCAACCGAGTTTTTTCCATCCATGTTGCAATCGTTTTTGGAGATGGCCAAATACTTGTAAACTGACCGATCATGCCACAATCGACAAGAGCTAAAGATTTCTTCCTGGATGAAGGAGGAAGTGAAACTTTAGGCATCTCATCTAGCTTCTTGAAAAATTTAGAAGTTTGTGGCTTCAAATTTTTTATTGAGGCGACAATCATTGGTTGAAAATCCGAAGTATCTTCCACTGGAGGGGGCTGACCCCCACTCTCCCTAGCACCATCGTTCATACCCCTCAAACCGGGATCTAGGGTTTCTAAAAATCAGCGCACCAGAGCTCTCTAAAGGCCAATCCCTTTCATACACTGTTCTAAGGATTATCTTTTAAGGTCTAGGAGTTGGTGTTTTTCTAGTGGATGCTTCGTTTTATTGTAATATGAGCCATGTTATCACAAGATCTATCACTTGTGCAAAGCCTCTCACAAGATGCAATACATGTGTATCTTTTAAGTATTTTCCATTGTCACATTAGCAATTACTTCCCTCGTTTAAATGAAGGATGAAATCCAACACAAGGGAGGCTTCCCTATCAACCTCAAGGAATCCTATAGCAAGAAGGGATCAAGTCTACGACCTGCTCTATTGGCTACTCAAACATACCACCACTAAATTAAGGTTGGCAATGCAAGAATGAGGTGGTTTAATGAAGTAGTTTTCAGATTTTCATAGATGAAGTATCCAAGACAATAAATGATATTAACTAAGTCCAAACAAATCAAGGGGATGCTTGAAACACCACAAATCAATAAAACTATATTTGTTATAAAACTTGTGATTAAGACAATTAGCAACAACAATATGACAAGTTAGAACAACATAAATATAACAACCCTTTAAACAAGTAATCATATAATGAAAGGGCTGCAAATGCAAGCTAAAACTAGGGTTTAGATAACAATTGCTCGCTAAAATGTATACAACATGAAACAACCTCAAAATATCCAAGACGTCAAGCCCTAGTAGGCTGAAAATTATAACAACAATGAAATAAATGATGTCAAAGAGTATTCTAAGGGTGAAAGACACCACTAAACCCTCAATGTTAGGCTATAAATGGATGAAAATTGAGGGTAAGTCCTAATTTAACCATAAAATTGATAAAAGAAAGGTAATTTAGGGCTTACAGTCACTTGCAAGGGAGAAAGACTAGTGTTGTCTAGGCTCCTTTGATATATGGAGTCAAACGATGCACTTTCTAGGGTAGTCCACTACAAACCCTAGGTATTAATCCTTGAGGATGGAAAATCAAGTAAGTCCACTACAAACCCTAGGTATTAATCCTTTAGGATGACAAATCAAGTAAGTCCACTACAAACCCTAAGAGGTAGTCCTATGTCTTCTATGAACCTTTAGCAAAGAGATCAACATGGATATTAGGTAAAACCTGAGGGTAGTCCACTACGAACCCTAGAATTTTAACCTACAAGAGTAGAACTAGGGTAGTCCACTACAAACTRTAGAAATATCCTTATGTCCWTWAATAAGCTTCAACAAATGATTRCAAGGGAAGGTAGTCTATTACCAACTTTCCTAGGGTTTCAAGACAAGGTTTATTCAAGAAAGATAAAAAATAACATGCAATATCACCACTTTGATAAAACAATAACTTAATACATCAAGAAATAAACCATCCAAGACTTATAAAGAGCACTTTTTAGGTAAATCATTGATCATCCATGAAACTCTAACCATGAAATCATCCACAAAACTTGAAAAGCATCCACAAGATGATGTCCAAGACAAGGAACAWAAGTCATCCATAGTGAAAGAGAAAAATAGAAGACTAGTGTAGTGATGATTCTCCACAAGCTGAGTTATGATTTACAAAATGGAGTGCTCCCTATATATATATATATATATGAGGAAACCAAGCACCATATCTCTCCATGAAGCCCCTAAAACATAAGACTCCATGATACAAGGTGGATAGGTCTTAGGTCGACCCTAAAAAATGCCTCCAAAATAAAGATACAATGTAAAACATGAAAACGTCCTCCTAAACATCCACACATGTGGGTGTAAGAGGCTCTAAGAAGGTAAAATCATCCTCAGATGGGGTACAAAATCCTTCAAAGGTCATGTATCTCCCCAAAAGGTGCAAAGCATCGTCAAAAGTCATGCCTCCTTATCAAGAAGGTCAAATCTTCTCATCAATAGGTGCCAACTCATCATCATAACTACTAGGTCGGGTCTGTTGATGTTTTGTAGCATTGTGAGGTATTCCCACCATATTGGCCTTGGTATCGGGCATGTAGGAATATTTGTTGTCACTCACATTGCATTGAGAAAACCCTTATTGTATGGAGTTGGGGTTTGGAATTGTGTTGTTGGGGCTTCACACCCACATGTTGGAGATTCACATCCACATGGAGGAATAAACAATTCTAATTTAATGTTGAGTTTAGAAGGGGTTCCTAACTCACTCATTAGACTCCTATAAAATGAGAGGCAATGGGAGGAGACACTTAACACATCTCATTGTGATATTATGGAGTTGGCATAAGTGAGTGAACACTGTGCCAAGGAGATTGGGAGGAAAATTTCAATAAAGGGAAATATTTCACTTTGGAAAATCTCTCTTCGGATTTTTTTGTTTTTCTTTTCATATTTTTTCAACGAAGAGAGGGAGGTCGCATGTGTGAGAGGAAGAGGGAAGACATGATGCATGTGTGATCCGTACAGTCCGTACCACATGTGTGAACCATACAATAGGAATAAATAGGCATAAACAATTGCACGTGTGGAGCCATACGATCTGTACAATAGTTCGTACCACACGTGCGACCCATACAGGTGATGCTAGCAGGTCGTACAACATGTTTGCAAGTTGGAAGGGTTTTTCCATAATTTGTTGAATTTGTAAATTTGTTGGGAGGACTGTTTTTTTCCTTAGAATTTATCAATCTGAAAATTTTACAGAACATAATAATTGTGTCTCATGTGCATGGATGATTTTTCTCCGATCTTTGTGTTTCCACTGTAATTTTCTTGCATAATTTCAATGTTAAATTATTTAGTGATAACAACCCTAGTTTACTGTTTGAGGTCACTTGGAAGTAGTTTTTCAGATCTGAAATTGAATGCATTGAATTGATTGAAAATTTGACATGGTATTAGAGCACAGGCTCTAGAGAGAGAGGGAGTCATCTCTTGAGACACCATTGCTACAGATTTGTGTGGCTACAGATTTTTGTTGTTGCGTATTTTTTTTGTTCTTGGGAGGTCACAATGGTGAGCACTCTTAGAGTGGAGAACAGATTGAATGGAGCCACTAATTTCCAGGCTTGGAAGGATAGGCTCCTTTTTCTCTCGGAAGAGAATGATCTCAAAGATTATGTTGAGATGGTGATTTTAGATCCCAACGATCCACTTGAATTAACAACCCATAAGAAGAGGGAAGTGCAAGCCAAGCAGGTGTTGTTCGGTTATGTGAAGGATCACGTGATTCCTCATATTTCTGAGAAGAAGACAACACATGATATGTATGATTCTTTGGTGGGATTATACCAAAGCGGGAATACAAGCCGGAAGTTGATCTTGAGGCATCAACTTTGATATGTTGATATGTCCAATTCAGATACAATTGCTAGCTACCTAATGAAGATCACTCATATTCATGATAAGATTGTAGCCATTGGTGAGATAGTTGATAACATAGAGTTGGTGAATGTGGCATTGAATGGTTTTCCTGGGTCTTGGGAACCATTTGTGTACGAGATAATTTTTCACTATTTGATAGACTGTGGATCGATTACATCCAGGAGGAAGCTTGGATAGAGTCCAAGAATGGAAAGAAGAGAGGTATCAATAATGATAACATGGCCCTAGTTGCTCACACTAGGAAGGGCAGAAGAAATGGTTCTCTAAGGAGAGATGCATCTCTAGAATAGAGGAAGAAGGACCTTAGCAAGGTCAAGTGTTTTGCTTGTCATACGCTAGGTCACTATGCTTCAAAATGTCCACAACGGAAGAAAGGGAAAGGGAAGCAATAGACATAATCAATAGAGGTCGATGTGGTTGCAGACATTCTTAAGAGGGAGTTCCTATTAGTCTCCACCCTTTCTCATACAGTTTATGGTAGTGGGACTTGGTTGGTGGATAGTGGAGCCACATGTTACATGACCGGAGCACGAGATTTGTTCGATAGCTTCACAAAGTCTGAATAGGATTTGTATGTGGAACTTGGTATGGGTATAAAGCATGCAGTGCAGGGATTTGGAACAATGTCATTCCAGATGGAGTAAGGAGATGTGTTGAGAGTGACAAATGTGCTATGGGTGCTAGAAATAAGGAGGAGTGTGCTCTTAGTCTCAGATATTGAGAAGACGGGATATGAGGTATTATTCCAGGATGGACAAGCGTTGTTCATGCCCAAATGATCTATCTCAGACACAATAGTGTTTCTTGGAGTTAGAGAGAGAAACTTGTACAGGCTAAAGGGCCAGCCTATGCGACCTATGGCAAGCATCAAAGTGACAGGGTACAAGGAGCAGGTAGCTTCGAAGTTTATGCAAATTCATAGGGAGTCAGTAGGCTCAGAGGGAGAGTCAGCCATCCAGAGGAAGTCAAGCTTTAAGTTCAGGTGGGAGAGAGGAGTCTTCAAAGACTATCAAGAAGGCGTCATGGGTTGAGATGGCCATGCAGGATGCTCATAAGCGGGAGGGTTCTAGGAGCAGGGTGTCTTCCAAGAAGGCTCCATGTCATACAACATGATTTTCTTCTATGTTAGAGGGAGCAACTGTGGTAGTGGATCTAGTGTGGGAGGCAGAGCCACTTCCAGTGTGGGAGATATAGCTACTTCGAGGTAATGTTGGATGGAATACCTCATTTGCTAAGAGTGAGTGTTGATGTTTTGTAGCATTGGGAGGTATTCCCACATTGGCCTTAGTGTCGAGCATGTGGGAATATTTGTTTTCACTCACATTGCATTGAGAAAACACTTTTTGTATGGAGATGGGGTTTGGAATTGTGTTGTTGCGACTTCACACCCACATGGAAGAATAAATAATTCTAATTTAATGTTGAGTTTAGAAGGGGTTCCTAAACTCACTTATTAGACTCCTATAAAAGGAGAGGCAATGTGAGGAGACAATTAACACATCTCATTGTGACATTATGGAGTTGGCATAAGTGAGTGAGCACTTGTGCCAAGGAGATTGGGAGACAAATTTCAACAAAGGAAAATTATTCACTTTGACAAATTTGGCCTAGGTTTCTGGCCTAGGGTTTTTCTGTTCTTCTTTTCATAATTTTTCAGCCAAAAGAGAGAGGCCACACTTGTGAAGGAAGAGGGAAGATAGGTCGCACGTGTAATCTATACAACCCGTACCACACGTGCGGATCATACAATAGGAAGAAACAACCACATGTGTGGAGCTATAGAGTCTGTACAATAGTCTGTACCACACATGCGGATTGTACAAGTGACGTCAACAACCTTACAAGTGGCGTCAACCGGTCGTACAACATGTTTGCAAGTTGGAAGGGTTTTTTCAAAATTTGTTGAGAGGACTATTTTTGTCCTCAAAATTTCTTAATCTGAAAATTTTAAAGAACACAATTGTTGTGTCTCATGTGCATGGATGATTTCTCTCTTATATTTGTGTTTCTACTGTAATTTTCTATCACAATTACAATGTAAAATTATTCAGTGATAACAACCCTAGTTTACTGTTTGAGGTCACTTGGAAGTAATTTTCAGATCTGAAATTGAATGCATCGAATTTCCTGAAAATTTTGCAGGCTCAAGAAAGCGTCAAATCATCCTAAAGCATGACGTCATCCTCATGTGTGCAACGTCCTGGGCTCCTTGTGTGATGTCATGTAACAATCCAAATTGATTAATTTTTATCATAGTTTTTAATTTAAATTTAATTAATTATTAAAATATATTAAATGAGTCTTTTAGTATTTTATTATTAAAATGTGGGTGAAGTAATTAATGGGGGGGTAAGGTTGTTGGGGAATTAATGAGGGGAATTTGAGAGAGGAGGATAAGGAAGAAGAGGAGGACTTGGAAGGGGGATGTGATGGGAGTTTGAGAAAATTCTAAAAGATAGAGAAGGAGAGAAAATTGTAAGAACAATTGTTTTGGGAACTCTCACGGGGCACTGTTGTTGCTGGGAATTTTGGGCTCAGGGGCCAGGAAACCGCAACGATTCCTGGAGCTAGGGAGCATGAGAGGTTGTTCCTAGTTGGCTGGGAGGTTAATATTCAGTTGAGCAGTTTGGGAAAGCACAAGAACAAATGAACCAGGGGATGAATCAACTAAATCTGCAGGTGGAGGTATGTATTTTACCATTTGTTATGTCATCCTTATGCTGTTATAATCAATATGTTGCTATTGTTTATTCCTGGTATAAATAAATAATGAAAGAAATTATAAACTATATTCAGTCATTTTAGTAGGAGATTTTAGAAAACTTTTATCTATTTTTGAGTCCTGGAAAATAGTTAGGATATACACATGGTATCAGAGCCTGGTTTCAAAACTGAAACCTGGGCTTGACCACCCACATAACTATACAATATTTCCCAAAACCCATAACCTACATCCTAGAAACCCTTTATTTACAAGACATAAAACCTATGAAGACTACCAAGAAAATCTTGAAAACCCAAACAAATAGTCTTTCATGTAGACTGTTTGTAGATTCCTAAAGGAGCTTTCCAAGTCCAAATTCTAACTGTTAAAGGAAAGAGGAGAATTTCTAAAATCATGTACTTTAGAATGACAGAACTAAAATCTGTTTCTGTATGTTTAAATTGTTGTTGCATGATGACTTGACCTGCATAAGCTGTAATATATATATATATACAAAAAAAAATTTAACAAAAAAAAATAATAATAATTGGGTCTTCCCAAATCTTGAGCTCATCTCCAAGTAAACAACAAATCACACCAAGCATTACCTTAGCATATGAGAGCGCATGCATCAGGTGCATCAAGGGAGAAGTTTGGATCCAATTCTATCATTTCACACAACACGTCGAATATTGGGTTTATACCTAACCTAATACTTAGTCGAGCCTAATCTCAAAGTCACAATCTGACCACAGTCATCGCCAAGTGTCAACAAACACCACAAGTGCCAAGTCCCGTAGCCAAGGGAGAGCCCACATCCAATGTTATGCACTATGCGTCAACAACAGGGTTCGAACCTGCGCAGGCAGAGCCCAACAATTTTGGAGTTTGTCTCCTTGCAGTACGCGTCCACGAGCAGGACCAACCTCCACTAATATACATTTAAAAGAAAAATGTATTGGATTCTAGGCCAATCTCCAACTTTCATGTTTCATTTCCAAATCTCCAAGTCCCATGCCAATGCAAAAACCAACACACATCATACAAGCTCCACGCCAAAGTCGATACCAAGGAGAAGCCACGAGGGAGCCCACAAGGGGTGCACAGGGTGCCCAAGGCATTATCGGGTCCAAGGCCCAATCTCTGGGTTTCTTTGCAAGTTCCAAGTCCACGAGCGTAGCACCAAATACAAGCCAAAGCACCAAGCCCGACACATAAGACCGAGCACCAAGCCGCAAGGGAGGAGCCCATGAAGGTGGGTTATGTGTGCAGTAGGCCCAACCCCACTAGCTATCAAAGTCCACAAGCAAGTCTTGCGCCAAACAACACACACCATACCAAAGCGCTCAAGACCAAGCGCCAAACCATCGAAGGGAGGAGCCACAAAGGGCATTCTTTCCTCAGCACGTCGAGCTACCAATCCCATAGGCAGAGGCGACCATGGCCTGACTTCCATGGTCCAACCCACAATCCACGAGGAAATGAGCCCAGGAGGGCGTTCTAGTGCACAACCCGTCCCACGAAGTGAGTTCCTTCCCCTCCTCTGATTTACCGAGAAAGAAAACCCATAAGGAGACATAGGAACACAAGAATCTCTCTTCCTCCACCACCATGGTCACCCCCTCTCCCACCAAAACGACCAGGGAGCCACAAGCCGCTCTCAAACCTACGTAGAGGAAAGACTCCGAGTGAGAAAACAAAATAATGATGAATTTGGGATGTGCGACCTAGGGTTTTGGAGTTAGTCTTGTCCCGAGAAGGGTGAGGAGAGTGACATGTAGGCCTCATGCAAGGCCCAGTTCCCTCATTTTTTACGATGCATGGTTTATTCTTCTTTTTTTTTTTTATAAAAAGTTGTTTTAATTTTTTTATTACTATTTATTATTTTAATTTAATTTTTTTTTTATCTTGTTTCTTTCATTCAAATACAGGTTGAGTGGGATATCTATCTAATTAATTTATTAAAAATAGTTTAAACTTAACTGAGTCATATTAAAGAGTTAATACTTATAATATAATATAAGGGATTAATTGCTCTTTATTTGATTAATGGTTCAATATATATATAATAAAGGGATTTCTATATATATATATATATATATATATATATATATATATATATATATATATGTTATAAAAAAAAAATGAGAGGTGGCACTGCCAGCCTATCCAGTAACAACATTAGTAACCTTCGAATATGAACAAAAGGACACTTAGCATGTCAATTAATTGCCATTTGTTAGTAAATCATTGTTCCAACATAG
>ML840358.1:5549-24106 GCA_009831015.1 Picea engelmannii | reverse complement strand
GAGGGCAGGGGGCGAGGGGGGGCGGGGTGTTAGGATATTTAGACACTTAGGAGTTAGTTAAGATCTACTTGGTCTAATGTGTCGTTAGTTAAAGTGTGTTTCTTTAGTATGCATAACTCTCTTGTAAAATCTCTCTGTAATTTTTTTTTTGTGTTAATAAACTGCTCCAAGTGGTCGTGTTGGTTGGGGTTGTAGATGTTTCCCCGTAGGGTTTTTAACACGTCAAAAAATCGGTGTGTTGATCTTTGATCTGGTTGTGTGAGTGGTCACTGAAGGTGTTCATCCTCTATTGGAATACCTGTGTTGTGGAACATGGTATCAGAGCCTGTTTGAAGACCCACTCCTGTTATAGATCGAGATCGTGAAGCCGAGTTGCCTCATATCCATTTTCTGTCATTTATGTACATTTATGGGCTAAGAGGATTGTTCTATTGCGTCCAGAGCACTTGTTTCAGTTACGAACACTTTTCGTTTCACTCGAAAAGGTTTCTATTTTCCCAAGATACAACCATTTCAGTGAGATCCATAGGTATAAATCCTGAATACAGTTTTTTTTAAATTTTTGCAGAGTATTATTTTTGTTTTATATTATTTGTTTTCGGATTGCTAATCTTTTAGATCTGCGTATTATTTTTGCCCCGCGCCCTGTGCGATCTCGACAAATCAGAAACATATAGGAAAATGTGCATCTTCTGGGTAAGTTAACCCAGATCTAACCCTTGTTGTCATCGAGAAGGGAAATTTTTTTCTTGTGTGAAAAGAGTTTTTTTTTAACAACAAAAACAACAACAACAATCCTCTTGTGAAACAATGCAATATGTTTTGCTAGACCATTTGGTTAAAAATTGCCTTATTAAGTAAGAGGTCTTGAGTTCAAGTCTCTATTTTGTTACTTTTTTTGAAAAAGTTCATGCTAAAATCGTAAAGTGTATTTCAGTTCAAGTATAAAAGTGAATCACTATAAGTAGCTTTAATATTTTATTTTAAAGTTACTTATTTTGCATGCAACTTTTCTTTTATAAAGTAACTTCATTGTAAAAGTGATCCCCACTTCTCTTTATAAAAGTGGGTCACTTCGTAAAGCAACTACCATGTGGTCCTTTGGTTACAATTTATGTATTTTTTAAGAAGGGTATAACTCTCACATTCGAAGTCCGTTTTCAGTGCCATTTTTTTAAAACCGCATAACTTTTCGAGATCTTTCCATCCAGATCATTAGTTTTAGTTTTTAAATCCATATTATCTACAGATTTAATATGGCTTCTTCCAATAATATTTTTCTTACTAACACCAACTACTTCCAATGGAAATCTCATATGGAAGATTTATTAAGAAGTAAAGGCTTGTACCAGATTACCTTGGGAAAGGAAAAAACACCCATTGATGATGATAAGAAAGTCAAATGGGATAATAGGAGTGACAAAGCACGTGGACTAATCAGAATGTCCATCTCTCCTGATTTAAGGTTCCACCTTAAAGAAATTGATGACCCCGAAGAAGCTTGGGAAAAGATTGAATTTGTGTTTGGTAAACTCAATATTATTCGAGCGCGATAGTTAGAAAATCAAGTACCGACCTTAAGTCCAAATGATTTTTCTTTCCTTGGAGAATATCTATCTATGTTTAAAACACTCAGAATTTTATGTGAAGAATGTGAGATAAAAATGGAGGAAGAGCGTTGCATATATCTTATTCTTTCTAAGCTAGGTAGTGCATATTTTGTGTTTGTATCTACCTTTATGCCATGAGAGAGGCTCTAGGGAAAGCTTATCAAAAACCCACTCTTGAGTTCTTTTGTGCTGCTTTGATTAGAGAGGAAGATAAACTTGTACAACTTGGAGTGATCAACACTGCAGGTACCTCCAAAAAAAGCCTTAGTTGCCCAGCAGAAAGATAAACCCAAGTATCCCAAGAAGCAACATCCTCGCTACAACAACAAGCAACATAAGGGTCCCAAACCCACTCACACATCTTCAGCTCCTAATGGTGACAAATGAGAAAAATATAAAAATAAGAAGACTGACATACATTGCAACTTTTGTGATAAAGATGGTCATGATGAGTCCAAATATTTCAAGAAGATGGCAGCTTTAGAAGCAACGATGAAGAAGCACATCAATATTAATTCTACTACTTCTTCTTCTTCTCATGGACATGCACTTTCCGCTTCTGGTTTCTCCTTCAATACAACTTCTAGATCTTCTTCTGATGAGTGGCTTATTGATTTTGGATCATCTTATCATATGGCTAAGGATAAAGACATATTTTCTACGCTAAGCGGTACCATCCATTAAGAATTCAGTTCTTTCTGGGTTTGTTTCAAAGACTACCTCTCATTTGAACGGAGAAGCTTTAGGACGACGCAGATTTTTATAAATCCCTCAACCGATACCTTGCCCTCTCCCGACCAGCATTCATCTCTTCTCGTTTGGTGCAATAGTTTGGAATGAAAGACCTCTAAATGAATGTAACACCAAGAAAATATTTGTTGGTGATGATAGATCTCTTAGTGTTGTAGGATCTGGAATAGTTCAAGTAGATAATGGTCATTTCAATGATGTATTATGTGTTCCAAGTCTTTCTTGTAACCTTCTATCAGTATATCAAATCACTCATTCAGGTGAAGGTAAAACCGTAGAGTTTTCACCTCACCAAGTTGTGATCAAGGATCTAAAAGATCCTAAGCATGTTCTTGCAACTGTAATTGTTGATGATATTACCAGGTTGTACAAGTTTGACAACTTTGGGTCATCATCTTTTTCATCAGTTTTTATTGCTCATAGCGATGACTTGAGCAAACTTTGACATGAGCGGTTTGGTCATCTAAACTATCTCTCATTGCAACAACTATGTAATCAACAGATGGTGACTAGTCTTCCTCCTGTTTCATGCAAAGATGATGTTTGTGTCGATTGTGTTCTCAGCAAACATCATCGTGATAGTTTTGACAAACGTCCCTCTTGGCATGCCTCGGGCTCTTTGCATCTTGTTCACAGTGATTTGTGTGGTCCACTTTCTTCTCCTTCTTTTTCTGGGTGCAAGTATTTCTTAACTTTCATTGATGATTTTTCTAGACGTACTTGGGTTTACTTCTTAAAACTTAAGAGTGTATTTTTTAACAAGTTTTTGGCCTACAAGGCCCTTGTAGAAAAGCAGTCTGGACATCAAATTCAAAAGTTAAGAACACATAATGGAGGCGAATATTTGAACAATAATTTTAGAAGTTACTGCACTACACAGGGCATCCAAATGCAACACATTGTTCCATATACACCACAACAAAATGGTGTTGCTGAGAGAAAGAACGGCAAATTAAAAGAAATGGCTAATTGTATGATCCAATCTAAGGGATTAAGTCTAAAGTATTGGGCGGAAGCAATCAACTATGCAAATTACATAGTCAATCAGACTCCCACAAAGGCTCTTAAAAATATAACACCGGAAGAATATTGGACTAAATTATACCAGATGTAAGTCACTTCCATGTATTTGACAGTATAGCATGGGCTCACATTCCTGATGACAAAAGGAAAACATTGTAGCCTAAAAGTTAAGTGTATATTTGTTGGTTATTCTGAAGATGTCAAAGTTTATAGACTTCTTCAAACAAATTGTAAGGAAATTATTATTAGAAGAGATGTTAGATTTGATGAAAATCTTTTGGCCCATGTGCCTAATTCAACGATTGTGCCTTCTTCGGCCTGCGAGCCATCTTTGGTGTTTGTGCCTTCTTCTGTTCCTATTTTGGTTTCTTCTTTAGATGATGACAGTGAGGATGAAAATCCACCTCCACCTGCTCACCTTCTTCCAGATGAGTCCTTTGAACCTGAAGCAACACCAGTTCGACCGCTTCCTAGATGGGTCCATTCAACACGAGAAGCAACTAGTGGTCTTGTCGGTGATCCTTCAGATCAACGTCGAACACGTTCACAATTCCAACGATCCTCTTCTCTTTTGGATCAATTTTCAGAGACTCGTGATCTAGAGACATTTTCAGAATCTTCAGGTCATCTAGATTGAGATACAACAATGAATGAAGAGTATTGTTCTTTAATGGCAAACGATACTTGGGATCTTGTACCTCTTCCAAAAGGAAGAAAACTTGTCATATGTAAATGGGTCTACAAAACTAAGTATGCATCAAATGGAAGTGTTGAAAGACACAAGGCTCGGTTAGTTGCCAAAGGATTTTCCCAAGTTGAAGGAATTGACTATAATGAAACATTTGCCTCTGTAGCCAAAATGAATTCCATTTGCCTTGTTCTTTCCCTTGTTGCCTCACATAAATGGGAGGTCCATCAGATGGATGTTAAATCCTCCTTCTTGCATGGAGATTTGTAAGAATAAATCTAGATGGAACAACCTCCTGGCTAGGTCCAAAATGACTCTAGCCTTGTTTGTCGCCTTAAGAAATCTCTTTATGGTCTTAAGCAAGCTTCCCGAGCTTGGTATGCCAAAATGGACAGCTTTCTTATTGACACCGGATTCTCTAGATGTCATTCTGATCCTAATGTCTATACCAAGAAAGTTGGAAGCCATCTCATAATTCTTGTCCTTTATGTTGATGACCTTATCCTTACTAGTAGTGACTCAAAACTTTTAAACCTTGTGAAAACCAGCCTTAAGAAGAAATTTGAAATGACAGACTTAGGCTTTTTTCACTATTTCCTTGGCCTCCAAGTTTTGCAAACCAATGAAGGAATTTTTCTTTTCCAGTCTAAGTATGATTGTGACCTTCTTCGTTGCTTTCACATGGATGATTGTAAACCAACCCCTTCTCCCTTCCAGTCTGGATTCAAGCTTACTACCACCTATATGTTTCCTGAAGTTGATGCCACCCTATACCGTTAGTTAGTTGGTAGCCTCTTATATTGACTCATACACGTCTTGATATTTCCTTTGTTTTTGGTCTTGTTGCCCGGTATATGAAAACACCCCATGAAATCCATTGGAAAGTAGCTAAAAGAATACTTCGCTATGTCTGTGGTACAGTTCAGTTCGAGATACATTACAATTCAAGGGGAACTCCTTTATTGGTTGATTTCATTGATTCAGATTGGGTTGACGACTCTGATGATCAGAAGTCTATTGCAGGTTATGTTTTCATCCTTAGTTCATGACTTGTCACTTGGGCCTGTAAGAAACAACAGGCTATTGCACTTTCTTCAGCAAAAGCAGAGTACCGAGCAGTGGTAAATGGAAGTCAGGAATCCTTGTGGCTTTGACAGATCTTTTCAGAGTTTGGATTCCAGCAGCAACATCCGACCATCCTTTGGTGCGACAATCAGAGTGCCATCAAGCTCGTCAAAGATCCAGTTAAACATCAACACAACAAGCACATCGAGCTACACATGCACTTCATCAGAAAGCTCATTCATGATCAGGTTATTGAAGTGCTCTTTTTCCCTACAGAAGATCAAGTTGCAAACATTTTCACAAAGTCTCTTACAGAAGCGAAGTTTTCCAAACTTCGATCTATTTTAGGAGTTCAAGAAGTTGTCATTAAGGGGAGATAAGCTCTAATGCCTCCTTCCTTCTTGTATTGTGTCACTAATGTAAATCCTTCAATCCTATCCCAAGTTGTTCTTAAGGGGGGATGTTAGGATATTTAGACACTTAGGGGTTAGTTAAGATCTACTTGGTCTAATGTGTCGTTAGGTAAAATTGTGTTTCTTAGTGTGTTTCTTTAGTATGCATTAGTATGCATTTGTAGTTAGGAAATCCAACGGTCACGATATGTTCTCGATGTAGAGTGATCCAACGGTTCATATTCTGCTTGATCTTAACGACCATGGATCTGTGGCTTAATTCTCGATTGCTCCATGATCTCTATTTAAAGAGCATGGAGGGTCATTTGTCGATGATCGATTGTGAGAAACTCTCTTGTAAAATCTCTCTCTAATATTTTTTTTGCATTAATAAACTGCTCCAAATGGCCACGTTGAATAGGGTCGTGGATGTTTCACCATAGGAGTTTTACCACGTCAAAACATCAGTGTGTTGATCTTTGATCTAGTTGTGTGAGTGGTTACTGAAGGTGTTCGTCCTCTGTTGGAATACCTGTGTTGTCGAACAATGGGGGTTTAAAATATATTATAAGGGTTAAACTTATAAGAATTCTAAATATAATTAAATGAAAGAGTGATTAACTAATTAATGTCGATTGATTGATTAAAGAGAATTGATCTTTGAAAATTAGTTCTAAGGATTAATAAATTGACAAATTATGAGACTAACCATATGATAATTAATTCTATAAGGGTGATTAATATGAGTGGTGCATATTGATACACAGATGGGTTTGATGCTTGATTATACACACAAGTTAGAATAATTGATGACTAACGTGTAGCACTAGCATAGCTAGCAAGGTGAGAGAGTTGCTAGTATTCATGAATGAAGTTACCAAGCCTAGAGGATTTTGACCCGAATTTTATCCACTTACCCTAAAGAGATTAATGTCTATTTACAGAAAAGTAGAAAAAAAAAATCTTACGCCTAACCCTATGTTTGAAAGAACAAGTTTGAGCAAATGTGGAGTGCCTTAAACTCTTCCCTGATAAGCATTTGGTTGATGCAGATTCAATCATTTAAAATGGTTAGGACTCGGGGAAATCAAGGTCGAGGGGAATCATTACAAGGACCGCCAACACCAGCACTGCCACCACCATCGCCTGGATTAGCTCTCATTTTGCGCTCTTTGGAGGTTATCGATGAGACATTAAAGGGACGTCAATCAATAGATGTCGAAGTGGAACCCCCACCATCTGGAGTGGGTAACCCTAAAGTGTCAAGGGACTTAGAGGGAGGGCCTCCACCAGGGGATATCACCAGAGAAATACAGAAGATCAAACTCCCAAAGTTTGTTGGGGGTCATGCAAGTGAACATACGAAGGCATGGTTGGAAGGAATGACACGATGTTTCACCTTACGAGACTATGCTTCCACATCAAAGGCGAAGATAGAAATCTTTTAGTTGAGGGATAGTGCCTTGAACTGGTGGGGTAACCTAGAGAGGCAGTTGCACCTTACCCCAGACACCGTCTCTTGAGAGATTTTTGAGGAAAGGTTCTAGAGGAAATATTTTCCTGCTTACTACGAGCAATAACAGGTAGGAGCATTCCATGCTCTAGTTCAGGGAAACAGGTCGTGGAAGAGTACGAGATCAAGTTCATGGAGTTAGTAAAATGTGTCTCGTACATGGATACCGATCAACGATAAGCATAACGTTTTGTGTATGGGTTAAACCCTAGGATGAGGACCATGGTATAGATGTGGAAGCCATCGTCAGTAGCTGAAGCAGTTGAAAATGCTCGTTACACCAATGCACGAAGGAGCATATGAGCTTAAACATAGGTATGAGGTCAACCATTCCACAACATCCTGGATTCATGGGAAAGGCCCCTAGGACTTTATCCAGGGGAGGAAGATCTAGGCTACCCCCTTATGGCAATAGAGTTGCTCCCAAGGCAGTTACAATAGGTATTTCAATGGTAGCGAGTGCATCATCCCACTCATCACCAATGACGCAGGCATTTCCATGACCTTCTCAGGGAGAAACAAGTAGGGGGAGAGGCTCCAGGGGAAGAAAATCATTTTAGATACCTTCACAGGGAAGCACACAGGTTCCACCCTGGGTTACTTGTTGGGGGTGTGGAGGACCCCATTACCAACATGATTGTCCAGAGTTACAAGCAAGATTTGTGCATAGAGAAGGAAAGGCCCTAATGGGATGAGAAAGTAATAGCCACCAGATTTATGTAGCGGTTAATAACCATCAGACAGAGAATCAATCCATCGTGGTAGAGTCATCAGGTATGCTAAATCATGTAAATGTTAAATTTTATTTGATTCTGGTGCTACATATAGTTTCATTTCATCTTGTGCATTAGAAAAGTGTGGGTTGGAATCCTATGAGCACGATGACTTTAAACAAGTCAAGATGGCTTCGAGGGCAAAAAAAAGCGGTAGGACCTAGCGTTGATAATTGTCCAGTAGACCTAGGAGTGTGTAGTACTAGGTTGAAGGTGTAGGTCATTGCTCTCGAGACGTATGACCTAATCATTGGAATTGACTGGTTAGAATCCCATCAAGCTATGGTAGATTGTTTTGTGAAAAGGGTGATTTATGTTGACAATGAAGGGAGGTCAGTAGAGATCCACGTTGTACTGAGGAAAGTGTCTCTACGCTTTATCTCGACCATGAAGGTTAAACGTTGCATGAGGCAAGGTTGTCGATTGTATGTAGTGGAAGCAGTGAATGAAGGGAAATGACCCTCCTTGGATTAGTATCCAGTATTGTCGAAGTGTAAGGATGTTTTTCCAAAAGAGTTAGCAAGGTTACCTCCTGAGAGGGAGCTTGATTTTACCATTGAGCTAAAACCTGGTGTGGAGCCAATTTCCAAGACACTGTATAGGATGAAGACACCAAAACTTTGTGAGTTGCAAATGCAGTTGAAGGAACTACTTGACTTAGGGCTAATAAGGCCTAGTGTCTCACCTTCGGGTGCACCAGTAATTTTTGTCAAGAAGAAGGATGGATCCTTACGAATGTGTATAGATTACAGGGATTTGAACCGTGCTACAGTGAAAAATAGGTACTTAATGCCACTGATAGATGATCTCTTTGATCAGATGAAAGGAGCAATGATGTTCTCAAAAATTGATCGGCGATCGGGGTATCACCGGTTAAGGATTAATGAAGGAGATATTCCTAAAAATGCCTTTCGAACTCGGTTTGGGAATTACGAGTTCGTTGTAGTACCTTTCGGTTTGACCAGTGCACCGACAATATTCATGAGCCTCATGAATGGCGTATTCTGCATATTCCAAAATTACTTAGACCACTGTGTACATGTCTTTCTGGATGATATCCTCATCTATTCCAAGAACAAAAGAGAACATGAGGAACACTTGCGAGTGGTGTTATCGTTCCTTAGAGAGAACATATTGTATGGAAAGTTGTCGAAGTGTTTATTCGTCCAGAAATAAATTCACTATTTAGGTCATATCATTTCTAGTGAAGGAACCTCTGTGGACCCAGAAAAGGTAAAGGCCATTATGGAATGGCCAATGCTGAAAAATGCTCATGAGGTAAGAAGCTTCATGGGGCTAGCGGGTTATTATCAAAGGTTTGTGGAAGGTGTCTCAAAATTAGCGAAACCCATCACCACTTTTCAGCGCAAGGGGGTCAGGTATGAATGGACAGAAGAATGCGATATTGCCTTCATCGAGCTTAAGAGGTTACTAACTAGTGCACCAATTCTATGAGTGTCGAATATGGAAAAAGACTTCATAGTCTACACAGATGCCTCAAAGCAAGGATTGGGGGCCTTGCTAATGCAGGATGGAGGAGTGATAGCGTATGCATCAAGGAAGTTGAAGCAACATGAGGAGCTTTACACTACTCATGATTTAGAGTTGGAAGTTGTAATGCTAGATCTGAAACTCTAGAGGCACTGTCTAGTGGGGCAAAACTTTGAGATCAAAACAAACCATGAAAGCTTAAAGCATCTCTTCACTCAAAGGGATCTCAATGCCAGGCAGAGGCAATGGAGTGAGTTTATGAGTGAGTATGATTTTGGAATTTTGTACATCAAGGGAAAGGAGAATGTGGTTACAGATGCCTTGAGCAGGAGACCATGTGTCTTCTCCTTGGTACCCTTAAAATTTAATATGAGGGAACATGTGTTGGGGAAACTTCTTGGAGATAGTTGGTATTTAAAGGTTACTTCAACCCTCCAGAGTGGAAGGAAATTAGATCCAAAGTATGAAGGATATAGCCTGGAAGCAGATGGATTATTAAGATATCAAGGAAGGATGTACATCCCCGAAGGTGGGGATATTTGAAGCAACATACTTAAGGAAGCCCATAGAACACTTTTTTGTGCACATCCGGGAGTGAAGAAAATGTACACAGACATGAAGAAGCTTTTCTTTTGGGTAGGCATGAAGCGTGATGTAGTCCATTTCCTCGCCAAGTGCCTATAGTGTCAACAAGTGAAGGATGACTACCACCACCCGGTACGTCTCCTACAACCACATGATGTTTCTATGTCCAAGTGGGAAGTCATTTCTATGGATTTTGTTGTGAAAATTTCCGCTCACATCGCATAGACACAATGCCATTCTTTTGATAGTTGATAAGTTGACCAAGAGTGCTCATTTTATTCTGGTTAGAGACACTTACGATGTCACTGATGTGGCACACATGTTTATAAGTGAGGTCATCCATTTGCACAGGTTACCCAAGAATGTCATTTCAGATAGGGACTCTTGATTCACATCTAGGTTTTGGACAAGTTTGCAGTCAGCGTTGCGAACTCAGTTGAACTTAAGCACAACTTATCATCCTGAAACAGATGGGAAAACTGAGAGAGTAAATCATGTTCAACAACATAGGTATTCCAGCAGAGGATGAACACCTTCAGTAACCACTCACACAACCAGATCAAAGATCAAAACACTGATGTTTTGACGTGGTAAGACCCCTATGGGGAAACATCCACAACCCCAACCAACACGACCACTTGGAGCGGTTTATTAATGCAAAAGAAAAAGATTACAGAGATATTTTACAAGAGAGTTTCTCACTATCGATCATCGAAAAATGACCCTTCGTTCTCTTTAAATAGAGATCATGAACCAATTGGGTGTTAAGTCACATATCAATGGACGTTAAGATCGAGGAGAATGTGAACCGTCAGATCAGTCCATGTCGGGAACCTATCGTGACCGTCAGATTTCATAACTACAAATGAATACTAATGCATACTAAAGAAACACACTAAGAAACACACTTTTACCTAATGGCACATTATACCAAGTAGATCTTAACTAGCTCCTAAGTGTCTAAATATCCTAACATCCCCCCTTAAGAACAACTTGGGATAGGATTGAAGGATTTACAATAGTGACACAATACGAGAAGGAAGGAGGCATTAGAGCTTATCCCCCCTTAATGAAAACTTCTTGAACTCCTAACATAGGTCGAAGTTTGGAAAACTTCACTTCTGTAAGAGACTTTGTGAAAATGTCTGCAACTTGATCTTCTGTAGCGAAAAAAAGCACTTCAATAACTGGATCATGAATGAGAATTCTGATTAAGTGCATGTGTAGCTCGATGTGCTTGTTGTGTTGATGTTGAACTGGGTCTTTGGTGAGATTGATGGCACTCTGGTTGTCGCACCAAAGACTGGTCGGATGTTGCTAATGGAATCCAAACTATGAAAGGATCTGTCGAAGCCACAAGGATTCCTGACTTGCATTTACCGTTGCTCGGTACTCTGCTTCTGCTGAAGAAAGTGCAATAGCTTGTTGTTTCTTACAGGCCCAAGTGACAGGTCCTGAACCAAGGCTGAAAACATAACTTGTAGTAGAATTCTGATCATCAGGGTCGCTGACCCAATTTGAATCAGTGAAACCAACCACTAAAGGACTCCCCTTGAACTGTAATGTATCCCGAATTGAACTGTACCATAGACATAGCGAAGTATACTTTTAGCTACTTTCCATTGCTTTCATGGGGTGTTTGCGTATACCGGGAAACAAGACCAACAATAAAGGAAAGATCAAGACGTGTATGAGTCAAGTATAAGAGGCTACCAACTAACTGATGATACAAAGTGGCATCAAATTCAAGAGAAGTATAGGTGGAAGTAAGCTTGACACAAACTGGAAGGGAGAAGGGGTTGGTTTACAATCATCGATGTGAAAGTGACGAAGAAGGTCACAAGCATACTTATACTAGGAAAGACAAATTCCTTCATTGGTTTGCAAAACTTGGAGGCCAAGGAAATAGTGCAAAAAGCCTAATTCTGTCATTTCAAATTTCTCCTTAAGGCTGGTTTTCTCATGGTTTAAAAGTTTTGAGTCACTACCAGTAAGGATAAGGTCATCAACATAAAGGACAAGGATTATGAGATGGATTCCTACTTTCTTGGTATAGACATTAGGATCAAAATGGAATCTAGAGAATCTCGTGTCAATAAGAAAGCTGCCCATTTTGACATACCAAGCTCGGGGAGCTTGCTTAAGACCATAAAGAGATTTCTTAAGGCGACAAACAAGGATAAAGTCATTTTGGACATAGACAGGAGGTTGTTCCATGTATATTTATTCTTGCAAATCTCCATGCAAGAAGTCATATTTAACATCCATCTGATGGACCTCCCATTTATGTGTGGCAACAAGGGCAAGAATAAGGCAGATGGAATTCATTTTGGCTACATGGGCAAAGGTTTCATCAGAGTCAATTCCTTCAACTTGGGAAAATCATTTGTAATCTAACCGAGCCTTATGTCTTTCAACACTTCCATCTGATCCATACTTAGTTATGTAGACCCATTTACATCTGACAAGTTTTCTTCCTTTTGGAAGAGGTACAAGATCCCAAGTATCGTTTCCCATTAAAGAACAATATTTTTCATTCACTACTGTATCCCAATATGGATGACCTGAAGCTTCTGCAAATGTCTCTAGATCATGAGTCTCTGAAACTTGAGCCAAAAGAGAAGAGGCTCGCTGGAAGTTTGAACGTGTTCAACACTGATATGAAGGATCGATGACAAGACCACCAACTGCTTCTCATGTTGAACAGACCCATCTAGGAAGCGATGGAACTGGTGTTGGTTCAGGTTCAAAGGACTCATCTGGAGGAAGGTGAATTAGCAGAGGTGGATTTTCATCCTCACTGTCATCGTCTTAAGAAGAAACCAGAATAGGAACATAAGAAGGAACAAACACCAAAGATGGCTCGCAGGCCGAAGAAGGGTTAATCGTCGAATTAGGCTCACAGGCCAAGACATTTTCATCAAATTTAACATCTCTTCTAATAATATTTTCATTACAATGTGGTTGAAGAAGTCTATAACCGTTGACATCTTTAGAATAACCAACAAATATACACTTCTCACTTTTAGGTTGTAATGCTTTCCTTTTCTTATCAGGAATGTGAGCCCATGATATACTGCCAAATACACAAAAGTGACTTACATCTGGTTTAATTTTAATCCAAGCTTCCTTCGGTGTTATATTTTTAAGAGTCTTTGTTGGAGTGCAATTGACTATGTAATTTGCACAGTTGATTGCTTTCGCCCAATACTTTAGACTTAATCCCTTAGATTGGATCATACAATTAGCCATTTCTTTTAATGTGCGGTTCTTTCTCTCAGCGACACCATTTTGTTGTGGTGTATATGGAACAGTGTGTTGCATTTGGATGCCAAGAGACATGTTTGTCAAAATTGTCTCGATGATGTTTGTCGAGAACACAACCGACACAAACACCGTCTCTGCCTGAAACAAAAGGAATAACAATCACCATCTGTTGATTACATAGTTGTTGCAATGAGCGATAGTTTAGATGACCAAACCACTCATGCCAATGTTTGTTCAAGTCATCGCTATGGGCAACAAAAACTGATGAAAAAGATGATGACCCAAAGTTTTCAAACTTGTACAACCTGGTAATATCATCAACAATTCTAGTTGCAAGAACATACTTATAATCTTTTAGATCCTTGATTACAACTTGGGGAGGTGAAAACTCTACGGTTTTACCTTCACTTGAATGAGTGATTTGATATACTAATAGAAGGTTACAAGAAAGACTTGGAGCACATAATACATCATTGAAATGACCATTATCTACTTGAACTGTTCCAGATCCTACAACACTAAGAGATCTATCATCGTCAACAAATATTTTCTTGGTGTTACATTCATTTAGAGAAGAAAATATGTATTTATCCTTAGCCATATGATAAGATACTCCAGAATCAATAAGCCACTCATCAAAACAAGAACTAGAAGTTGTATTGAAGGAGAAACCAGAAGCGGAAAGTGCATGTCCATGAGAAGAAGAAGAAGAAGTAGAATCAATATTGATGTTTTGCTTCTTCATCGTTGCTTCTAAAGCTGCTATCTTCTTGAAACATTTGGACTCATCATGAACATTTTTATCGCAAAAGTTGCAATGTCTGTCAGACTTCTTATTTTTATATTTTGCTCCTTTGTCACCATTAGAAGTTGAAGCTGTCTAAGCGGGTTTGGGACTCTTATGTTGCTTGTTGTTGTAGCGAGGATGTTGCTTCTTGGGATACTTGGGTTTATCTTTCTGATGGACAACTAAGGCTTTGTTGGAGGTACCTGTAGTGTTGATCACTCCAAGTTCTACAAGCTTATCTTCCTCTCTAATCAAAGCAACACAAAATGACTCAAGAGTGGGTTTTTGATAAGCTTTCCCTAGAGCCTCTCTCATGTCATAAAAGGTAGATACAAACACATAATATGCACTACCTAGTTTAGAAAGAATAAGATATATGCAATGCTCTTCCTCCATTTTTATCTCACATTCTTCACATAAAATTCTGAGTGTTTTAAACTTAGATAGATAGTTTCTAAGGAAAGGAAAATTACTTGAACTTAAGGTCAGTACATGATTTTCTAACTGTTGTGCTCGAATAATATTGAGTTTACGAAACACAGATTCAATCTTTTCCCAAGCTTCTTCTGGGTCATCAATTTCTTTAAGGTGGAACCTTAAATCAGGAGAGATGGACATTCTGATTAGTCCACGTGATTCATCACTCCTATTAGCCCATTTGAATTTCTTATCATTATCAGTGGGTGTTTTTTCCTTTCCCAAGGTAATTCGATACAATCCTTTACTTCTTAATAAATCTTCCATATGAGATTTCCATTGGAAGTAGTTGGTGCTAGTAAGCAAAAGATTACTGGAAAAAGCCATATTAAATTTGTAGATAATATGGATTTTAAAAACTAAAACTAATGATCTAGATGGAAATATCTCGAAAAGTTATGCGTTTTTAAAAAAACAACACTGAAAACGGACCTTGGATGTGAGAGTTATGCCCTTTTTAAAAAATGCATAAACCGTAACCAAAGGACCACATGGTAGTTGCTTTATGAAGTGACCCACTTTTATAAAGAGAAGTGGAGATCACTTTTACAATGAAGTTACTTTATAAAAGAAAAGTTGCATGCAAAATAAATAATTCTAAAATAAAATATTAAAGCTACTTATAGTGATTCACTTTTATACTTGTAGTGAAATACACTTTACAATTTTAGCATGAACTTTTTCAAAAAAAGTAACAAAAGATAGACTTGAACTCAAGACCTCTTACTTAATAAGACAACTTTTAACCAAATGGTCTAGAAAAACATATTGTATTGTTTCGCAAGAGAATTGAGAGTGTTGTTGTTGTTGTTGATAGCCTTGGAGAGCGTGCTAAAAAAAACTCTTTTCACACAAGAAACAAATTTTGCTTCTTGTTTCGCAAGAGAATTGGGGGTGTTTTTGTTGTTGTTGTTGTTGACAGCCTTGGAGAGCGTGCTAAAAAAAAACTCTTTTAACACGATAAAAATTCCGATTCTCGATGACAACAAGGATTAGATCTCGGTTAGCTTACTTGAAAGATGCACATTTTCCTATCTATTTCTGATTTGTCGAGATCGCACAGGGCGCAGGGAAAAGAGCATACACAGATTTGAAAGAGTAGCAACCTAGAAACAAATAATATAAAACCGAAATAAAACCAAAATAATACTCTACAAAAAAATTTAAAATGCGTATTCAGGCTTTATACCTCTAGATCTAATTGAAATGGCCATATATTGGGCAAACAAAAACCTTTTCGAGTGAAATGAACTGTGTTCCTAACTGAAACGAGTGCTCCGGACGCAATGGAAGAGTCCTCTCATCTCATAAATGTACAAAAATGAAATAAAATGGATATGAGGCAACTCGACTTCACGATCTCGATCTATAACATGAGCGGGTCTTCAAACATGCTCCGAAACCATGTTCAACAACACGGGTATTCCAAATGAGGAAAAATAACTTCAGTAACCACTCACACAAGCAGATCAAATATCAACACACCGATGTTTTGACGTGGTAAAACCTCTACGGGGAGACATCCACGACCCCAACCAACGCGACCACTTGGAGCAGTTTATCAATGCAAAAGAAAAAGATTACAAAGAGATTTTACAAGAGAGTTTTTCACTATCAATCATCGACAAATGAGTCTCCATGCTTTTTAAATAGAGATCATGGACCAATCGGATGTTAAGCCACAAATCAATGGCCGTTAAAATCGAGGAGAATATGAACCGTCAGATCACTCTATGTTGGGAACATATCGTGACCGTCAGATTTCCTAACTACAAATGCATACTAATACATACTAAAGAAACACACTTTTACCTAATGACACATTAGACCAAGTAGATCTTAACTAACTCCTAAGTGTCTAAATATCCTAACAAATTAGGTTATGGAGGACATGCTTAGGATGCATGTTATGGATAATCAAACCCATTGGGAGAAGTACCTACCTTTGGTAGAGTTTGCCTACAATAACAATTTTCATAGCTCCATTGGAATGCCACCCTATGAAGCTCTATATGGAAGGCCATGTAGGACACCGTTGAGTTGGAAAAGGTTAGAATACCGAATGACAGTTGGGCCAGAATTGATTCAAGAGATGGAGGAACAGGTGATTCATATTAGGCGGGGACTAAAGAAAGCACACAATAGACAAAAAAGTTATGCTGATGCACATATGAGTGGCCGAAGTTATAAAGTGGGAGATCAAGTTTTCATTCGTATCAAGCCTAATTAGAGTAACATTTGGTTCGAGAAGGGGACAAAGTTGTCGCCTCGATTTATAGGACAGTTCAAAATCCAAGAGAGAATTGGACCCATAGCCTATCGTCTTGTACTGCCACTCAACTTGCATAAAACTCGTAATGTTTTTCATGGGTCTGTTCTACGCCATTATGTTGCTGACGAATCTCTTAAATTGAATTGGAAGGAATTGCAGGTATCAGACGCGGGAACCCTCACGGTAGAACCGTTACGTATATTGGATCGTAGGGTCCGACAACTCAGGAATCGTCTGGTAGACCAAGTTAAGGTCCAATGGGACAAGTATAGCCCAGGATCTGCTACTTGGAGGATGTAGAGACCTTATGAAGAGATCATCCCTCACTTTTTTGACCACCTCAGGAATATGTTTTCCCGAAGGTTGGGTGTATGTAATGCCACCTTTTGACTTAGACAACTAGAATTACTTAAGGCCTAATCATCTTTATTTTCTATTCACTATGAAATTATTAATGATACACTTGAACTTTTAAGACATATGAACCTATGTGAATGTCAATCCTATGAATGGTTAACGTTATTTAAATTATGATGGATATTATGCAATCTATTTCTAACTTGAAAATCTTGACATTTAAAGTTGTTCGTAAATGGATACCAGATTGAGATTATGAATAAATGCAATTACATGATGATAATGCATGGATATGTATGGATTTGATTTATAGACTAATCTGCAAGCAATAGGCTATGAAATAGCCAAAGAATAATGATTATAAAAGGTTGATGTTGCGAACATCGACCAAGAAACATTATGGTATGAATATTGTATGTGAAATTATATTGGTTCAAATGAATTGCTATGATGTGTGGACAAGTGCAGGTTTTCAGGTGGCGAGACTGGCTAAAATTGAATATACGATGACAAAATTCTCATCAACACAGTGCCACTGTATGTTCCATGGTAGGGTGTTGACCCTAGTTCTATTAGGATGGGTGGAGGCATTTCCCACCGTGTATCCTCTAAAACCTGGAATCATGGGAGGACGGTGTTAGATCACGCTCCCCTAGACGTGTGATGATAATTGTCAGTTGCTTGCTGGGGAAGCTTGGTCAAGAGAGTTGACACTTCCGCTTACGGGTTCTATTTGGAGTTAGGTCAATATAGTTGATGCTCCAAGATAGTCCAACAAAGGAAGGATAGGGATGGAAAATGGAAGTAAGTTAGGGAGGAATGATGAATAGAAGTAGTTGAGAGTGTGTAAGGATTTCGCCTTATAGTAGAATTTATTGTTTTCCTCTTTTTGAAAAATATGTATATGTGTATATTTATAATTGCTTAACTGAACTACAATTATCTAAGTGAATGTTGTTTGTGCTAAATTATTATAATTGAGGGATTTTGCGAACATTTTAAATGGTTTTCTATCTTTTATGAAATGAATGGTCTTGTTGATTAGATTGGACGCATGCAAGAATTAATTTGGGAGTGATAATTATTGTCCTTAGTGCATGTGTGAGTCATGTATGTGCTAGCTACACATGCATGCCTTGCACATGTACACTAGTATGTATAAATGTTTTAAATTGATGATGTTATTTATTTGATGGGATGTATGAATCAAGTGTCGTTACCTTGTATTGTAAATTACTCTAACTTCGGGACGAAGTTTCTTGAAGGGTGAGTGTATATAACAACCCAAATTGATTAATTTTTATCATAGTTTTTAATTTAAATTTAATTAATTATTAAAATATATTAGATGAGTCGTTTAGTATTTTATTATTAAAAGGTGGGTGAAGTAATTAATGGGGGGATAAGGTTGTTGGGGAATTAATGAGGGGGATTTGAGAGAGGAGGATAAGGAAGAAGAAAAGGACTTGGAAGGGGGATCTCATGGGAGTTTGAGAAAATTCTGAAA